>PVKE010000831.1:0-120989 GCA_004027555.1 Craseonycteris thonglongyai
TCTCTAGGTCCATCCATGTTGCCAGAAATGACTGTAATTTATCATTTCTCATCGCTGAGTAGTATTCCATTGTGTAAATGTACCACATCTTCTTTATCCAGTCATCTATTGAAGGGCATTTTGGTTGTTTCCATGTTCTGGCCACTGTGAACAGTGCTGCGATGAACATGCGGGTACAAACATCTTTAAAGATTAAGGTCTTCAGGTTTTTTGGGTAGATGCCCAGTAGAGAGATGGCTGGGTCATATGGTAATTCCTCAATGGCTTTCTTAAGTAATGAACATTTCTGTTTTATCAGTGAGCAAGTTGGGGCTCAGGGAGGATTAAATGACTTGCATCACTACCAGTGGGTTAATGAACAGAGGTTCCTGTTTTGACCCTCCATCTGTTGGTCTTTCTGTTAAGCACTGGGCCCAGGCCATTAGGTCACCTCTAGCTCACCACTGCAGCTGCTTAATCTTTTCCAGGGGAACTCTGTAACGTAGAACTCCCATGCTTTTGAATTAGAATCAGATTTTTGAAGATGTATGCAATCAGCTTTGCCCTTTGAACTCCAAAGTGCTGCTGGGAGTAACTTTAAGACAGGAGTGTGAATTGGCCACCTGTAGTTCCATCTGGTCCCACAATCTTAAATGCTCACTTAAAAAATATTTTTCCTGAGTAATACATGTACTTAGCACAAAGTTCAAACAGAACAAAAGGATAAGAAGGAAAAGCTTACCTCCACCTCTGCCCTCAAATGAGCCAGGCAACTGTATTATCGGGATATTTTATGAAATATTTTACTATAACTGCAAAATGGAAACCCTTCTCTGGCTGACTGTGCTTCTTAACGGTAGAACGCATGGCTCTAAGGGCTGAGGAGTTTCTGTAACTATCAGAGTGTAAAATCCATTATGATGGTTATGTCTAGTGTTCTTTTTAAGTCAATGCTAAATATTTTCTTGGAAAACTTTTTAGTGCATCTTCTGTCAAAAAAAAAAAAGATTCATGTTACAGAACTTTGAGCACCTTAGCGAAAGAAAAGTACTTCTGGTGAACTGAGTATCAAAAGCAGAGGTTCTTTTTAAATTTGGTTTTCTTTCATTTTTTTTTTTTACCATTTTTGAATAAGTGATGCATTCATTTACATAAAATGTAAAAAGCATGAAAGGCTGGCTGGCTATACAGTGAAAAGCCTCTGTCCATAGCTACCCAGTTTCCCTCCCCAAACTCACTGTTGATTTGTTTTTTGTTTTTGTTTTTTTACCACCATCTTACATATACTTTCAAAATTATTAAAAAAAAATATAGAGAGAAGCAAATTTACAGACACACAAAATTATTTATATATTATATATAACTATCTGTTTGCTTATTTAAATTGGGGATTCTTGACCATGTATCTTGACCATCAGAATCACCTGGAGAACTTTTAGAGCATGCACCTACATTCTGTGAAGACCTAGTCAGTATTTGTAATTGTATTTTGAAAAACATTGCTCTTGGTTTTTCTGGTGGGCTCCCCTAACTGAGAACCACTAGCCAAGATACAACGATTCCGCCTGCGGAAGCCGCTGGGCCTTGAACCCAGGCACTTTGGGTAGGACAGCAGCTGCGTGGGTCACTCTGTGGGTAATCGGTTCCAGCATCCACCGTCGAGGGCATCTGCAACCACTCAGTTGATAAGCCTAAAGGTAAATTGCCTCGTAAAAGCGACTGTCTCCAGATTAATATAATCAGTGCTGCAATTACCTGTGTATAAATAGCTTAGTTCTCTGGTCTGATTTTTCTAAACATATCCTGCCTTTTTCCCCCCTAATTTTTATAGTTGTTCATTAGAGAAAACAGAAAATACAGTAAGGTATAAAGAAAAAAACTAGGTACCCATAATTGCATAGCCCAGAGATGACTACTATTTGTTTTATTTCACTTACTTTTTAAATTGTGCATATGTTATTTGCACAATTTAAAAAGTAAGTGAAATAAAACAAATACTATGGAAGTGTATTAAAGCAAATGTGTAGCAGTATCTAAAGCAAGTCTACCCAGGCTTTATACCATTTTATCTGTATTTACTTGAATGTGTAACACTAATCATTAAAGGGTAAGAAAGGTCTTCAACACACACACATTATAGCCAACAAAAATCTACAATGATCACTTAATGTAACATCCATTTTGCATTGACCTTTTCACAGAGTGTCTCAAATTTCTTTTTAGAGTTCATTACTGACACTGTTAAATACTGTGCCAGTCTCTGCCACCTCCTTCCTCCCCCACCCACTCCCCGTCACCCTCTATAACACTTTGGATCCTATAAAGTACAAATGGCCTTCTCCTCTCTTATCTTGGTATTTTATACTGTTAGATCTTATAACTTTGTTGAAAAGGTTACATGACATTTCATGGTAGAAATGTCATAATATATTGATCATTTTCATAATGATGGACTTTTGGGCTGTTTTCCAGTATTTTATTATTATATAAACTGCTACAATAATCATTTCTGTTTTTTAAGAATGCGGTTCTAGATATGAATTTACTAGCCACCCCCACCCCCACCCTGTATCTTCCCCTTCCCTAAGTGACATGAATAGATGGTCTCAGATGAGTTATTCACCCCTTCCCAATCCCTCTTATATGTAACTGTCTTATTGCTAAGAGTTTTACAGCAAGCAAAATAATTTCTTCTTTTACGTTGGCATAACTTTGTACCTCATTTATCTTGGCACATCACATTTTAAAAAGTTTAAAATAAAACAAAAAAATTTATTGGGATAATTGTGTATTTACATGCAGTTGTAAGAAACTACACAGAGATCCCTTGTATTCTTTGCTGGGTTTCCCCCATTACTAAATTTAGCAAAGCTATGATATAAAATCACAACCAGGATATTGACACTGAGACAATTCACTAATCTTATTCGGATTTCCCCAGTTTTACTTGTAGTTGTGTGTGTGGGTATATTGTCTTATACAATTTTATTATACCTCTGTGGGTTGATGTATCCACCAACACAGTCAAGATATTGAACAGTACCAACCACAAGGATCTATCTTATTGCCTAATTGAAATCACACACCATGCTCTTCCCATTTCAAAAGGTCTCTTGATAACTATTTCAAATTGCTTCCTGGCAAAGTATTACCAGAATTGAGTATCATTCTAAAAATATCATATATTACTAAGTGAAAAATATTTTCACTGTCCTACCTCTATGTTAAAGTCTTTTAATATATTTATTATCAAATTGAGTTTCAAAGAATATTGTAAATACTCTCCTAGAGGATATGGGGCAGACATTTTTTTTTTTATTTCTCTGGTTGTCCAATACTTCAAAACATTATTTTCAGCAAAAATCAAATCACTGAAGCTACCAAATGCAATAAGCAGACTGACTCCTATCTTTAACAAAGCTGGTACTAACTTCATAGAAATACTACTCGTGGAGCTGAGGCAATAGAATTTTGCTTAATGGGGTTTTCTGACTAAGAGCAGCCTGAAAGACATTTGCTAAAATTATTTAAAAAGAAATTTGATCTGAATCAAAGGATACTTACCTTTTCTAAGTCCAGTGTAATGAAAAACTATTTTCTTCAAATGGAGGTAAGTTTAGGAAGAGGGGCCTTTTCAGTCTTTCTCTCTGCGAAATGAGCATATTCTCTCTGTTTGTTATGAGGCAGGGTAATCCAAGTCACCATGGCATGCTGGCCCCTTTTGTAGGGTCAGAGTTCTTACTGGTCTCCAGTGAATCAGTGGGGATCTGCCTTTTCTTATAAGCTGTCATTTATGCTAGAGGCAGAGCGTTGCTGAACTTGGAAGTGAGGAGATTATGAACAACAATACAGAGATGAACTTGGAATAGAGGGAATGAAAACAGGAGTGTGGAGGGTAGAGTGATAGATGACAGGTGGAATTAGAAGGGACTGTCCTCAGACAAATATAGCATGGGGAGTTTATTGGGCCAGAAATGTAATATATGATAAATCATTCCCCAATTAGTCTGGAAAAATTAACACGTATGATGCATAGAAGATGCAATTTAATTTAGCAGTGTAGTCATGCATATTTTAGATCTAGAAGTCATTTATGGAGTATAAGCAAAGAAGATCAGGTTCTGAAGAAACTTATTTTCTTTTTAAAGCAATGATAAATGCATATTTCTTTTGCCCCAACGATTCTACTTTTGGGACTCTATTCTTTACATGTACTTATGTGTGAAATCATTTGTGTATGAGTTTATTCACTGCAGCATTGTCTGTAATAAGAAAGCTATTGTTTATAAGACAGTTCTAAACCCAAAGTATGTGAAATGACCACATGTGATTTGGGTTGTGATTTTTATAGTCCTTCCACACAGAGGTAGATCATATTCTGATCTACTGTCCATGTTTATCTCTTGGGCTCACACTGAACAAAGTTCTAAGGTTGGGCAGGATATTTGGTTGGTTCATTTTATTGTTTGAGAAAAGGTGAGAGAGAGAGAGAGAGAGAGAGAGAGAGAGAAGGGGGGATGACCCAGAGCAGTCTCCATAGTTGTATATCACTAGTTGTGACATAGTTTCATTCCACACAGGTGGATGTGGGGCCACGTGGGGCAGGAACTGAACTGGGGACCTCCCGCTTGAGAGGTGAGAACCCTCATTGTCATCCCAGCAGTTACCAGTTACACCACAGTTCAGCATATGGGTTTGCATGGGCAGGAGCTGGGATTCGATCCCTGGACCTTGTGATTGCCTGGTGAGTGCTCAACCTGCTGAGCTGTCCCAGAATCCCCTTTGGTTTATTCTTGTTGAGAACTCTTCAAGAGGTTAGTTAGCATCTCATGCTAAGAGGTGCTTGTGGACTGGGAATCATGGTGTTCTTGATTCTCTTAAACTTTAGAGACTGAAGCAGGAAGGTTTGGAAAAATTTGTTATTTGATAAGGTGTTTTGTAAATTGAGGGAGACAGAACTGTTCTCCTCACCCTTTCCCCCTTACTCTTTTGTCTTAGAATTGAAAGCCAGAGGCCATAAGTCAACCTTATATAAAAGCCACATGAGGTATTATGACTTGGAAAGAAAGTTCAGAGCTGAGTCCCTGTAATTCTGAATAGACTGTTTATTTTTCAAGCAACATCTGTATTTCCTAATCTATTTTATAGATGTGTAATTGCTCTGATAATGTGCAGTGTGCTGGGTTTGGAGAAGACCATTATTGGAGACCTAGAACTTCTGAGAGTATTGGGACACAGAGTTCCCCTTCATATCTTTTAAATACATGGAACAAACAAAATGAAATATAAGTTAGAAACAGAATCATGGATCTCTACTTGTCTCTGTGTGACAAATATTCACACAGTCATCATGTCAAAACTGATTACTGAGTTAACTAAAAATTGTGAGATCAACTCTAACTTGGGAGGAAGGAGTATGAGCTAAATTCTCATCTGTCAGGACACAGTTTAGATAACATCTAAATTGATCAATTAAGAAAGAGTGATTGGGAAATCTGGGATGGCTCAGAGGGTAAAGTGCTTGCTTTGAAGCCCCGAGGACCGAGGATTGAATCCGGGCCCCGGCCCATGCGGACCCACATGCTGAGCTGGGGTGTGCCCCCAGTTCAGTTCTTGCCAGGGCCTATGTGGGAGGCTCCCGGCCCAGTTCCTGCCCTGCACAGGCCTGTGCCCGCCTGTGGAGTGAAACTATATGGAAAACTAATGTCAACTATGGAGACTGCTCTGGGCCCTCCCCCTTCTCTCTGTCTCTCTCTGTCTCTGTTTCTCTCTGTCAAAAATCAATAAAATAAATCTTAAAAAAAAAAAAAAGAAAAAGTGATTAAGCACAATTTTTAGTTAAGTACAGAAAGAAACAGCTAAATGACTTTTAAGGAGTTGTCTCCTTAAGTGGGGAGGTAGTGGAGGACTCTTGATTAAATTACAGGCCTTCTGTCACTAACTTAAAAAAAAAAATTATGTTCCTGCACTTACTTTTTTGTGTCTTTTTGTTAAAAGTCAAAGATATATCTATATTTTTATCAACATATATGGAGCCAAGAAGATAAGAGTAAGTATAGTATCTGTAATGATTATTTGAAATATCATTGAATGTTATAACTGAACTAATGTTTTTTTGGGAAAAAGGGATAAAAGTGAAGTATGTGCATTCTTGGATTAAATAAAAGGCTCATTGCTCTCATCTAATCTTATTTGGCCTGAATATTTGTATCTTTATTTCTTGGGAATTCATGTGCCTTCTGGTGTTCTAGATCAGAGGTTGGCAAACTTTTCTTGCAAAGGGATGATAGTAAACATTTTAGGCTTGGCAGGTCACACAGTTACTGTTGCAACTACAGTTGACTCTTAAATAATGTGGGAGTTAGAGGCAACAACCCCACACAGTCAAAAGTTCTTCTATAACTTTTGATGCCCCTCAAACTTAACTATAGTTGTTTTTCGGTATCTGTGGTAGATTGGTTCTAGGACCCTCCTCGAATACCAAAATCCATGGGTGTTCAATGTATTACAATATATAATAATAGAATAATAAAATTGTTCTACCACAGGCTTATGGTAGAACAAACATTTGTGTTTGCTCAGACGTGTGATTCCCAGCCCCAGGAGCTGGACATCATTCTTAGAGACTTCCATATTTTCATGTGATTCTGATACCCTGAATAAAAACTTTAGGTGTTTTTTTCTTGAGATGGTGCTTGTAAAGATTTGGGCACATAATGAATGTTCAGTACATGCTAGATTATCACTATTATCCATGGACTGCCTAGAGTAGAACTTTCAAATGTTGTAAAGTTTTAGGTCTGAGAAAACCTCAGGGCTTATACCCTCCACGGCATTCATTTTACCATGAAGAAACTGGGGGAGTCTGAGTGACTTGTCTCAGTTCAAGCGGGGTAGATGGCAAACATTGCTCCTTGAACATTCCAAAATGAGGATCTAAATCTTCTCATAACCTTTTCAAAGCCTGGGCCCAACTGCAAGGTGATACGGTAAAAGAGACAGTGTCCAGGATCCAAAGGCACCTTGCAAGCAGCTCAAGTCCATTGTTTAGCCTTCTTCAAAGCTGTCAGGAGGATCCTCTTCTCATACATCACAGAAACAGTGATGAAACAAATGTCTGGCCAACTTCTACCACTTTCACTGTGCCTCCAACTGCCCCAGAACATCCAAACTGTCCCCAGTCCTGCTACCCTCTCCCTCCTCCTCACTCATTCCTCCAGAAGAAAGGATCCTCCATTTGGGTGAAGGGGGCAGCAATTGCAGGCTTGGCTTTGACAGGCTGGAAGAGGAGGCAAGGCTGTGGACAGTCCCATGATAGCACCCTGTCATCCTCAGAGGAGCAGTTGTGGGTAAGAATGTAATGATGACGGGAGGGGCACATACCGGTAAGCCCAGCGTGGGGCCTTCTCAACAGACGTTCAAGGAAATGCATCGACTAGAGTTCCGAGATAAGGATGAAAAGATGTTGGGAGAGTAGGGCTCTGTGGGATACAGAAGAGGCAATCAAATGGAGATGCCACATGCTGGGTCTCTCAGCAAATGACAAATGGTCCATGGAGCCCCCATCCATGACTTAGAACTGGGCTCTATCTCTGTACATTATCCCACATCCTTTTCCATCAGCTTCAGTATCAGAACTGCTAGATGAAGCTTTTCCCTCCTATGCTTCCTTCTTGGCTATCTTTCCTCCCTCCCTCCCTCCCTCCCTTCCTCCCTTCCTTCCTTTCTTCTTTCCTTCCTTCCTTCCTTGAATAAGCTTCAGCTTTGGGGAGGGTCATCTGCCATCTTGGCTTACTTTCGTGTGGAGCTGGGGTGTTTAGTGGCCAAGAAAGGGTAGTGTCCAGAACACCGCCTGTGCTAAGCAGGGCAGGCCCTGCCCTAGAGGGAGGTACATCCGGGTCCTGTGGATGGCTGACTGACCACTCTGGGTTCATGGAGTTCCATGGAGGAAACCTGAGATAAATCATTCCAGCCTAGTCCAGACTATCTGGAAGATCTGGATAGAGCTGGAATCGTTCAGCCTATGTTTTTCTGTTCCTGTCTATGTGAAAGAAATACTGAGGACTGAATCATATCCACCTTCCTAGAATATGCTCATATATATGTTTTCATATAAATACAGAAGTAAAAATAAGGCCACCAAATTCTATAGAGAAATGAGTCAAGCACATTTATCTAGTCTTGTAAGTAAGGCTAAAAATGTTCTACTCTCACACAAAACCTGCCATGTCTCATGAAGACTAATTTTAAAATTCATCTTCGTCATGACTAAGCTGCTGTTCTTTCCATCCGCGGCAAGATGCTAACAAATCTATTCCACACAACAGGTAGGCGACAGCAATGACTGACTCATTATTGTTTCCAGGCAGTAATCAATCTAGCATCTTCCTGAGCTTGTACCATTAAAGAGTGGCCATGGGGGAGGTGGTGGAGGTGGTAATAGCTAGAGGTGAGGCCTCCTGTTCCCCAGGTGCATACAGAGTAAAGACAAGGCCAAGGTATGTGCAGCAATCTGAGAATGGAGCTGTCTATTGTAAGGGCCCATTGTGTGGCCCATTCATTGCTTTCTTCATTCAACAAATATTTCAAGAATTTCTGTTATGTACAAGTCATTGTTTCAGATACCAGCATTAGAGCTAAGAAGAAAACAAATTTCCTACTTCTATGGTGAGTACATTCTAGTGGGAAGAGAGAAAACATGAACAACTATACAGCAGGTTGTAGTGATAAGTGATGAGTAAAGGGAGAGAGAGCAATGGGAAGATTTCTACTTGTGTTAAGTGGCCCAGGAAGATCTTTCTAACTAGGTAGCAGCTGGACAGAGCAAAGGGAGGGGCAAGAGCCAAGAGGATGCCTGGGGGGAGAGACTTCAAGGGACTCCAAGCATCCGGGCCTGAGGTGGGAGAGCATTTGGTGTCTGGGCAATAGCAAGGAGGAAGCAGTGCGTCTGCAGGGTAGCTGGTGCAGGCGAGAGAGGTGGACTGGGGCTGGCTAGTCACTTAGACTGAGTGAGATGGGGGCCATTGGAGGGTGGTGAGCAGGGAAGTGCCAGGCTGTTCTGGTCAGACTAGAGTAAGGGGCAATTTGGGTATAGCAGACAGTCCACGATATCCAGGTAAGAGATGAGGGTGGCTTGGACCAGGGTAGGGTGTTCATGGTGGGGGTGTGGGAAGTGGAGGAATTGTACATAAATTTTGCAGTAGAGTGCACAGGATCTGTTGACAGCTGGCATGTGAGGTGTGAGAGGAAGTGAGGGACTGAGGGTGACTCTAAGACTCTTAGCTTGAGCTACTGGAAGAATGGAGTGACCACAGAGGCTCTAGGTAGTATACAGGGATGATCAAAGGGCTGGCACACCACGGCTCATGGAAGCAAAGCTAAAAAATTAGAGCGTATTTATTGGTTAACATGCCAATTTGTTCTAATGAGGACAAGGTTGCAAACTGGTGACCCCTGGGCTGAATCTGGCTGGCAGACTTTTTTTTTTTATGATTTATTTTATTGTTTTAAGAGAAGGTGAGAGAGAGAGAGAGAGAGAGAGAGAGAGAGAACGGGGAGGGCCCCAAGCAGTCTTCATAGTTGTGACTTGGTTTCATTTCACACAGGTGGATGTGGGGCCACGCAAGGTGGGAACTGACTGGGGGCCTCCTGCATGGGAGGTGACAACCTTCACTGCTGCTGAGCCATCCTGGTGGTTACCAGTTTCTCTGCAGTTCTGCATACGGGTTTGGATGGGCTGGGGTGGGATTCGATCCCAGGACCTTGTGATTTCAACACAAGTGCTCACTGCTGAGCTATCCCAGCATTTCCTTTGGTTTGGTTTTCCCAATATTTATTAAACAACTGAATTAATGGCAGATATTTAAACCCATGGTGTTTTGTATAAAAATCTGGATTTCCTGCTCCTTTTAGAAAAGTAGAAGATCTGGCCCCCCCAGGTAACAGTTGATTGGTCCTGAATGACAGCTAGTCTCTTTGGTGGGGCATGCCCTGTTCAGCGGACAGTCACAGCCCTGTTCCTGATTGTCTCAAGCTGCTGCTGCCCTCATAATAGGAGCACCTGCCTCCTGGGGTTGTTAGGAAAAATTAATAGAGATAACCCATGTAAAGCAGCTAGAATAGTATCTACTAATAGTTCAAAAACGTTTGTTATTATTGCTGTTGTTATTATCACGTGTCCGTCTGGTCTTGCAGGACTTTGAGTTTACAACTCTTGCAACGTGGATTTCAGAAAGCTGGAAGCTGATGCTAACTAACAAGGGTGGAGAGGTGAGTGAAGCTTCCCTTAATAAAGGATGGCACCAAACCGGGAAGGATGAGGGGAGGCAGCACAGCTCCCAGACACAGAAAATTGTGTCCGCCTGCGTGGTATCAGCCCCACAGATCAGGGTTCATTTCTCTCCTTCCGCAGAGCTGGGCACAGTGGCCTGGATCGCCCAGTGACTCATCTAATAGCCCCGCGTGTTTGCCCAGCTTGCAGCATCACAAATTACATTTGCAGCCTCCTTATCAGGCAGGCGAGGAAATGAAACCTAAACGGTGATGGTGTTGCTAAGTACACAGACACCTGAGGCTGAGACCATCACGACCCCATTAAGGCGTCATTTCCCACTGTGGCTAATAAGGTTTGAAACCTTCAAAGGAAACCCACTGTTCCTTTTTAAGGTCAGAAAATGGGGGTAACTTGGTTATAACAAGAGATAGAATTGCCCTTCCTAGATGCTAAGGGTGAACACACACGTGTATATGTATGTGTGTGTACGTGCACATGTGTTTGTATATATGGGTCTATGTTGGAAATCTGCAATCTTATGGCCAACAGAAGCTGGGGGGAGGTGAGATAAGAGGCAGCCATCTTGCCCTCTTGGACCCCTCTGCCCCAGGCAGTGAGAGCCTGGTCAGATTCGCCTCTGTGTCCCATACCGGGCCCTTAGGAGGTGTTTGCCAAATGACTGTTGGCTTCACTCTTCCTGGGGATGCTTTTTAGGGATATGCGGCACTAGAGGACGAGAGCATTCCCTGTGATTTCTCCCTCAGGAAAGTTTTCTTTCTTCAGAGGGCTTATCTCTTTGTACAACAGTGTCCTAGAGTCGTGACTGGGTCTCCTGGCCACAGGATGCTTGGGTAGCTGAGCTAGTCTGGGGAGTGGACTTCCTTTCCCCATTTCTTCCCAGTCAGACAGACCATCTGTGTCCATTTCAGGGTTTGGCTCCTCATGGACCCACCAATTTTAGAGCTTGGTCTGACAATTAAGTTTGCCAACTCCTGCTAGAAAAAGTGCCACCTACCTCATTGCTAAATATCACTATGGTCACCTTCGAAATACTCCCCTTGGGAAGCTGTGCACTGACACCAGCACCTAATCTACCCTCCAAAGCAATTTTGGAACTCTTTCTGGAATGGCCATCAGAGCTGTCATCAGATTACCCTTGATGTCCTGAATGTCATCAAAATGTCCTCTTTTGGGTAAAGAAAAAAGTCACTAGGGGCCAGATCAGGTGAGTAAGGAGAGTGTTCCAATACAGTGATTTATTTATTGGCTAAAAACTCCCTCCCAGACAGTGCCACATGAGCTGATACACTGTCGTGATGCAAGAGCCATGAGTTGGAGAAAAGTTCACATTGTTTTCATCTAACTTGCTCATGCGTCCTTTTCAGCACTTCCAAATGGTCAACTTGGTTGGCTATTTGTCTGGTTGTACAAATTCATAAAGAGGTTAGCAACATCATTTTGACTTTTGATTTGGACTGATGGAACTTTTTCAGTCATGGAAAATTGGCTGACTTAAATTATGCACTTGGACACTTTGTGTCAGGGTTTTTATTGGTACACCCATGTTTCATCACCAGTGATAACATGGCTCAAAACATTGCCTTGCCTCTTCAAAAGGTCTTGGCAAACTCAAGCTCTGACATTCTCACTCTGGCACACAAAAACGTGCAACAATAGTGAACGCCACTTAGCAAAAAACTGCCACATGTCAACACAAACACAGCTTTGAGATACTGATATACCAAGGCTATGAAATCTTATTGAGTTGTTTGTACAGTGCTGCCAGTGTAAGTGCAGGGTCGAAGGTTTGTGAACTTAATTTCAAATCTTAGCATGTGTATCATCATCCCAGCGTAGCTCTTCCTAACCCCAAACTATGTTGGGTGGTGAAGCATGGTAAACATTATTTGACCAGTATGATCAAGGGGTTGGGGCATCTGAAGCTCATGGTTTCTCCCCAACAGCCTCTCTGGAAGGACACCCTTCATCTTCTCTGAGCTGGGCTCCAGGATTGGGGCATGTATGTGTATGTGGGGTGTGTGCACGTGTAACATCCATCCTCTTTAATTAGTATCTTGAATCACATCTGCACAATGCTGAGGATCATTTTTCAAGATTCACTCAGGTATGTTGGGCCTCATATCACTTCTGGTTGGTGAGAAGAGTGTGGGCTTTGTAGGCCACCTAGTCCCAGAGGGAGATGCCTGCTATATGGTGGGTGTGTTTGCCCTGTCCAGGTCTGTGGTCAGACCTAAGCTCCATTCCCTGGTAGTTCTAGATAATCTGGCTTGTCCAGTCCTGATCTTTACCGAACAAAAGAATGCAGAAGAGAATTCCTTCTGGCATTTGTTTAGTGGTATGAGACATGGCTGTGCCTAACGGGGGACAAACACTTTCAGACTGGGGATGTCTCCAGATCAAACGTTCCATAAGAGTGCACTCTTTCCATTTTGTAGGTCTGCTAAAGGCTTGGGCCCATCTCCCTGGTGAAGAGTTGTGCTCCCTAGAACCTGACTGACCTGGGGGCTACCTGGGTTGGCCATTGGTGTGACTGTGTTTCTAATATTCCCATATATCATCTTCATATACAGCACCAGGAAGCACTTGACTAACAGGGGCCAGATTTTAGTCCAGTCTTTCGTTTTACCAAATAGCTGAGTTTAGATATTGACATTCAATCATTAACCACCAACACAACTTATTTTGTAGTTGTTTAAAAACCTTGTGTAGCTGTGAACTGTGATTTGTTTCATGTGAGTGTTCATGGTTCCTGAATCTTATCAGTTAGTTTTCATATAATTTTTTTTTGCCAAGTGTTTTCACTACTAATTGGTTGCTTAATAAGTTAAATCAAGAGCATGATTTCTATTCCCTCTCCCACTATTGCCATTGAAGAAAATGCTGGCCACATTAGACACAGCCCATATCTTTTCTCTGAAGGGCCATCACTTGCTTGGTCGAATATGTACATTTTCTTGGATGGTTCTTCATGATTTTTGTTGGTCATCGTGCTGAAAAGACTTCCACAGTGTGAGTTGGCTCTCAGCTCACAGTGGAGTGTCTCCATTGCTTTGCTGACCTTCTGGATGAATGGGAAGTTGCTCAGCACATATATCTGCATGTCTAGATCCTTGTTCATGTCCAAGATCGTCCACTCTACCTGAGTTTCCTGGGCTGATATAGAGATGGGGGAGGGGAAGTGAAAGGCACCGCTTCCAGCTCAGAATGGTGGCATGTTCGTAAAGTAGCCTTGTGTTCTTGGGACAGTCCCACTTTATTCACAATTGTTTCCCTCTCTACCTCTGTTGAAATGTCCTGGCTGCTTCTTGAGTACCCACCTTCCTTCCTTTCTTTCAAAGTGAAGACTGGTCAGAACCCTAGAATGATGGGTGTATCTTTAGCAGTGATAGCCTTTGACAAAATTCTGACCATAAATTATTGCAGATTCATGATGAAAATGCTTAAAATATAGAAAGACACTATAAATAAGATATAATTACCCATAACTCACTGTTAACCCATAGATAACCACTATTAAGCTTTTGAACCATCTATTCAGGATTGTTATATATACACACATATTTACATATGTATATATATGTATAGGTTTTAAAAATAAGATCATACTATTTTGTATGTTGCTTTTCTCATTTAACATTGTATTATAAACATCTCTTTGTGTCATTGAATTATTCTGCATCATCATTTGCTTGCCTAGCTTTCACGAATGGACACGTTCTAGTTTATGTAACCAATTCCTTATGAAGCATCCTTTAGGCTGATTCTAATATTTTTATTTCGCCATTGTAATCATTGCTATAATGGATATCCTTGAGGTTTCTTCTTTATGTCAAGCTATAGCATATTTAAAAAAGTCTTTGATTGATATTGTCAGATGATTCCCTTGAAAGCATGTACATATTTCTGACCAGCTGCATGTGGATGCCTTTTATTGCAGATTTAAAATGTATCAATTGGGTAGGTGAAGTGAGCATCTTTCTGCTTAATGTTAGTACCTTGGATTACAGGAGGCTGAGCATTCTTCTCGTGGTTAATCGGCTGGCAGGGATATCTTGTGCTCCCCTGTTCCAGGCAATGGAGTTTAATGTCGTTAGTAATAACTTAGGAAGATGAAATTGGGGCACGCTGCCAAGGAGCTGAGGGCAGTTAAAGTATTTGCTATTAGCCTTCAGAGACTAAAGGCAATCTTCCAAAGTGTTCTCAATCATCCCTGAGTGGGCCTTCTAATCCAAGGGTACTTTGCTCCTCCAGGCCTCCTGCAGGGCAGAACTAGGGGGAGCATGATGCCGGAGAAACTAGGGTGGCTTCGTGCAGATAGGGCGCCTGGCTCACCAATGACTTGATTTCCTACACCTTCAGTCTCTTCTTTTCTTCCCCTAATTCATGCTCATAATCACGTATTGAATATCTTTCATTGTGTTTTGTGGTATATATTCCTCAAAATGATGGGGTAATTAGAATTTTGGTGCCAGCATTGATATTTTGAGTCTGAGGTTACTGTATTATCTGTCAGGTAGGTAGTGTAGGCCCAGCTGTGTATGGATGCCAGACTTCTATTGTTTCTAGTAGGCAAGCCCACAGGACTAGGTGAGGAGAGAGGTCAGAGTGGGGAAGCCAGATTTGGGATGGTCATTATAGGCACGGGATAGGCACTGAATCAGATCTGTATAATCTGTAATACGAAACATGCCAAGTATGGGGACAACTAGCAATCCTGGGGTGCTTTAGCTGGGCTTTGAGAAAAAGCTGATGTTTCTTTCATGATACAAAAATGACTTTAGTGCAACTCATTCCAGTTAGGTAGTCCAGGGATATATCTGGAAGGAAAAATCATGAGGTGTTTTGCCAGTTTTGATAACTGAGTTTATGAGGAGAAAAGCAGTGGCTGTGAGGAAGGCTTGGGAGGCGGGGAAGAGGGAGGGGACATTGGCTTCCTTCCAGCCGAAGCTGGGACGGCCCCTCCGTCATCCCAAACTGTTGGCTGCTCCCAGAATTGCTGCCAAGGTGTGAGAGAAACTGCATTGTTACCTGAAATGTGGGAAAAAGAGTAGGGGTTTTATAAGGTGGCCAACCGCTCTCCTTTAGGGAGGACAGTCCTCCTTTTGGAAGTTCTGTCCTCCCTCAAAAAGTGTCCTCCTAGATGTCCTCCTTTTTGACTTGTGTTCAGTTTTTATCCACAGAACTACCAGACATTAAAATAGATGACAATTGTCTATTTGAAGAAATTAGAAAACTGAATATTTATTTAAATTCTGAAAAATTGGTCGAGTGGGAAAATGAACGTGTTGAAGTTGATAAAAGGTGGGTGGAAATATTCAACCATTTCAAAAATGCACATATACCATATGAAAATTTACTTCTTCTAGTCCAATTTACATTGTGCTGCCCTGGCACTAACGCAGCCGTTGAAAGAGTATTTTCAATTGCTAATGATTTTTGGACAACTGAAAAATCAAGACTGAATGTTGATACTCTAGCTGCAGCACTTGCTATGAAATTCAATATGAGTTCTTGTATGGATATTTCTAATATTTTGTTAGAAAATGACACATTAACAAAAAATATTCATTCAATCGAAAAATATTCATATTTAAATAATAACTAATCATAATATGTTTGCATTATTTATTTACTATATTACAATGCTTTGTTTAGTTATTGTTGCAAAGAATAAATTTTTTTATTTGCAATATTTGTTTCTTTTATTTATGTCCTCCTTATTTATGTCCTCCTTATTCATTTATGTCCTCCTTTTCATTGGAAAATAGTTGGTCACACCTTAGTTTTATGGACAATTTCCTATTCTCAGAATCTAACATTGTCATAAAGAAACTCAAGGGATAACCAGCAGGAGAATTCACCATGAATGCCTATTGTTTCTGAGGTGCTGGAAACTCAGAGGAATTCAGTGTGTCTTTCACTTTGGGCTTTGACTCTGATGTAACTTGGCCAGAGCTACCTGTAGTCAGTTGACCAAAAGGGCCCTAGAAAGTGACATTTTGCCACGGGGATAAAGGTGGTTACCATGGAAAAGGCTGGTTTGACAGAGGTGAGCGCTAAACTCCTCCGAGGTGCCCTCCTGGGCACCCTGCAGGCCTGTGAGAGTTAGGAGCTGGGCATATCAGAGCATCATGGTGTGAAGGCACATGGGGTGTTCTGGCCTTGAGTGCACACAGCAGCGCACTTGGGAGGGGTCAGCGGCACACACAGTTGGCTGCCCTGAAGAGAACTGCCTCTTGGAAGGATCTGGAGACATTTATTTGGTTGAACAGAGCGGTGTGCCAGCATTTATTATTAATGACAGTGAAACTGCTTTGTGTGTTTCATAGCGCTGTCCTGTAGATCTGATGTGATCTTCGGGTTTATTGAACTTCAATTATTCAGTCAGTATTTGAACAATTGCTGAGCTCCAGGGAAGGGGCAGTTTTGTCGCAGGTGTGTAGAGGAAGCTAAGCGTGCTTCACAAGCTGTGGTAGCCCACGTTTGAGGCGGTGGGCATGACCCCCTGTCCTGATGAGCGTGTTGTGAGGACAACGGTGGGCTGCATGTGGCAGAGTGAAGATCACAGAGTCAGACCTAGTCGATGTCACTGGAGGCTTAGCTCCCACTTTACCTTGGAGGCCTCAAGGCCTTGTTTTCTGTCCCAGGATCTGTGTGGGAGAGACTTTTACCTGAGAGCTGTTGTCTCTGTTGCGTGGTTTGGGCAGGTTATTTAAGCTCTTCAGGCCTTAGTTCTCATTTGTAAAATGAAATAATAACGAATATCTATCTCAAGGAACTGTGTGACTATTAATTGAATTAATACCTTAAAAAAAGAGAGCACTTAGAGTAGGGAGTTAGCACTCAGTGCATAATAACTATTAGGATGACAATAGTAATAACCGTGAAAATTGGCTTTCACAGATGGAGGCAGCCTAGGATGCTTAGACAGCTTCCCTGTTCTCCAGCAAGTTTTCAATAAATCCCCACTTCTCATCTTCATGGCCTTGCTGGGGTCATGGTGATGAGCATAAAAGGGAAGGGCTAGTCTATCTATTTCTGAAAGGGGATGATGGAAAAATAACCTGTGAGTTTATGAAATAAGAGGTCAAAATGAGAAACTTGACCTTGAGAATTTAATTAACCTCTTCAACTACACTGATGGCAACAGAGAAGTGTCTTCTCAAATGAAGTTCCATGAATTGCAAGAGTGGATGCTGTCACCTAACTCTTGGCCTTGCCACTTATCAGCTGTGTGACTGTGGGCCAGTTACTTAACCCCTCTGAGCTTCAGTTTATTTATTTGTAAAATAGCGTGTGGAAGGAATGAACTTTCCTCTCACCTCAAGTTTCTTCTGGTGATCTAATAATTCAATAGACATGAGGCAGATTTGCAAGAAAAAAATAACCAAATTTAATACATACATATGTGTGGGAAGCCCACATACAGGAGAGAGTCAGAAACCCCGGATGCCAGAGAAGTTCAGAGATAGAAAGGTGGGTTAAGACATTCTGAGCTAGAGATGAGGTAGCTACCTGGGGGACTTCAAATGGGTCATTGCAGGGTGATAAGAAGAACAGCCGTTAGTATATAGAAGTGTGCTCTGCCTTACAAATGGAACAAAAGAAGTTATCTTTGATAATCTCTTACTATGGGCAAGGCTCTTGACTCAAGTTCCTCTTGGTAATTAAAGGGAGGGGCAGACTTTTTCTTGAGCCTGAAGCTAAAACTGCCTTTAGTTCAAAGTAATCTGCATACCACTGAGACACATCTTGAATTGGCTGGTTCTGAACCTCCACCAAAGAAATACTACCTTATAGGGTTGTTGGAATTACTACATCAGATGAGACCTGTAGAGTTCTCAGCAAGATAAGTTCTCGAAATGCATCGAGGGCTCAGTAAAAGCCTATCATATGCCAATTATTAGGTTTATTATAAATGCTTATAATTATAAGCCACCTTATAATTGCAAGCCACCTTATGGCTCACAATTTACAACTCAGGGACCAGATTACTTTCACAGCAGGGCTTCACTTCTGAAGGTTTTTCCCCTCACCTTGGAAGATGTTAACACTCATAAGAGTTCTCCTACCTTGGCTGGACCTAACCCTCTGAGCTTGGTGGTTGTTCATAGGAAGATGTCCTGGGTGCACAAAGGCTGTGTTCTGCTCAGCCTGCCTCTGCAAGAATATAGACCCTGGAACAGGGAATGGCTCCTGGCTCCTCTTAGATGATCAGGACTTTTGAGGGTTTGTGAAGTGTCTGCATTCAAATGTTCCTCACCATTGACTTCTTCCTCTGGGCAAATCGCTAGGAGGAGAGCAGCAAGGTTATAGGGTAGGTGTATATTTAACTTTTTAAGAAACTGCCAACTGTTTTCCAACATGGTTGTATCAGTTTACATTATACACGAGCAAAGAATCTGTCTGTCTGGCACTGCAGATGCCAATCACGATGATGTGGGGGTGAAGTGAAAGAAAGAGGAGTTTATTATATGGCGCTACACAATGGAGAACAGGCAGCTTGCACCAGAAAACCTGAAATTCCTAACGATTTATAGACAAAAAGGCTTTATAGAGCAAAAATCATAAGTCATCTTAAGTCAGGGGTCTTGGGGTCATGGGTGAAACTATTGGTCAAGAGTGAGGTAAGGGCAGTAAATCGTGATTTCAGGCCTTGAGGTCAGCGTTGGCATCTCGAGGCCAGGGGAGCTGACACACTTATAGGGCACGAAGCTGTCTTCCGCTTACCATAGCTCGTGATCATTCATCGGGGCCCAGCCATGCTGCTTGCTGCCTCAGTGTAACGTCAAACATATATGAGTTAGGTGCCCCTTTGTGCCTTCCACTTGTTGCATTCTGGGAACACTCTGCCCAGGTGGCACCTGGGTACTGACTTCCCCTGTCAGCAGGAATGAACTCAGAATGGCCTTGCCAACCTTCCTGTTACTGATCGCTGACCTGCCGGTCTAATGCATGAATAGAACCCGTAAAGCTGCCCCGTTGTTATAGTGACCACACGTAGGTTGATAGTAACCTATAACACTGTGTACACACTGAGCTTATAACACTCTGTACACCACATAGATCAAATGCTATTGTGTAAAATCCCTATTGCACTTATTGTATAAAATCCTATAAAAATAATAGCACAATGAGCCCTGGCTGGAACTCTCTGATGGGGACGCTCGCTGGACACCCCGGAAGCCAAGGTGCTGCCTCAGTTCCCCTGCACCATGGAAACACGCTTCGGGTGGTGAGGACTTGCTGTTACTTGATCTCTTACCTTGCTCTCCTCTGTCTGTCTTACTTAATATTCCAATAAATAGTGTGTGGCTGCCTCAACTCCGTCTCAGTGTGCATGGTGAATGCGTATTCGATCTCCAAATTCTGTGGCCACATAAGACATAGCCCCTTGCTGCTACTCTCAGAGAGTTAGTAAATGTAGGGGAGAGGGCCAAGGCTTACAGGGCACGCTGCGAAGAACCCAAATTGAGTGCTGCACTACATGTTACATCAAAATAATACAGTAAGTCAGGAGCCTCAGTTTCATATTCTTAACTGTTCCAACTGTACAACCTCCCCAAGCACATTTTTTATTCTTCCCCTCCTATCAAACCTGGTGCTTCTTGGGAAAGCCGGGATGGCACAGAGGTTTGAGTGTTCACCATGCAGCCCTGGGGTCCAAGGATCGAATCCCAGCCCTGGCCCGTGTGGAACCATATGCTGAACTGGGGTGTGGCCCCCAGGTCAATTCTTGCTGGGGCGAGCTCCCCATGTTGGAGAGCCCCCAGCTCATGGGGGAGAGCCTCCCGTGCAGGAGGCCCCCAGCCCAGGTCCCGCCCTGCGCGGCCCCCACCCACCTGTGTGGAACAAAACCACGTTGAAAACTGATGATGTACAACTGTGGAGACTGCTCTGGGTCCTCCCCTTTCTCTCTGTCTCTCTTTGTCTCTGTCTCTCTGTCAAAACAATAAAATTAATCTTTAATAAAAAAAAAGTCAGTGCTTTTCAAACTTTAAAAAATATATGTAATTTTTAAAAAGCAGCAGCACCTTAAAAAAAAAAAAATTCATACCCAGATCCTCAGGAAATACAGCAGAGGGAGACAGATGCTTTGGTTGAGGGGACAGGGAGTATGTGGAGTCTGGGAGCCCTGAGGCCCCTCTGTCACTCCAGGGCCCAGGAGAGCACAGCGTGAAGTCCCCGCTGCAGTTTACAAGCATGAGTCAAGTTCAGTCAGGTCTAACTTTCCGTTTGGCTCTGGGCTGCCAGGGTCCTGATGGTATGTCCAGGCCGGGCCACCCACTTCTCTGCCAGCCATGCTGGAAGCCTTCAAGGCCATTCAAACTGGCAGCCAGGGGCTCCGAGCCCCTCAGAGGCAGGCCAGACCCCGCAGCCCGGCCTTGGCCATCGCGTTCGCTGCTGGATGGATCAGGTCTTTTAGGACATGGAGACTCCCCTTCCACCACCACGGCATGTCAGTCAACCTCTTCTCATCCAAGACAAGGAGCAGAAGCTATGTGACTCCAGATACCAGGAACAAAGAAACAAATTGGGAACATTGTGTGTGAAAAAGATTTTAATAAAGATTGAACTGGCTCTGTCCGTAGATTCTGCCACTCTTCTTATTGTGATCTTGACAGTGATGTAGGTTGAAAATGAAAAGGCTGAGCCTGAGGCGATGCGTATTCCTGCCTGAAAGGCCAAGTGTGGCCTAAATGGTGGCAGACAGCAGACAGAGGCACCTATGCAGGGATACTCCAGGGGCGCCTCCTGCCCTCAGCAGGCTCCCACCTCTGCCCTCCGCCCAGTCCCACTGGGCCCAGGGCCTGACCCCGAGACTTCTCTGTGTGCCTGTGGGATCAAGAGGAAGGCAGAGCCTGGGCCTTCTACTTTCACTCAGCGCCCCCGGGGCAGTGGCCCAAGGAACTGCATTTCCACCGAACTGTGCTTGCTCCTCCTTCCTCCTCCTCCTCTTCCTCCTCCTCCTCCTACTATGGATTGTTTAAGACAGATACAAAAGTACATGCAAGTACTAGTATCACAAACCCCTATATAACCACAGCCAAGCTGCAACAGTCACCAAAATGGATACTTTTGTTTCATCTCTGCCCCTGCTCAGTGCCTCCCATGTTATTTTGAATCAAATCCCAGACATATTATTTTATCCATAGACAAGTCAGTATGTACGGCTGAGATAAGGGCTTTTTTTAAAGACACAACTACACTATCATTATCCTATCTAAAAAAGTTTCTGGGTGTTTCTTAGACAGTCAAGTGTGAGGACAACCGTCCAAAGCTCTCTTATTAACTGAGAGGTCACTCCCGGTGGTAGCAGGAAGCACAGCTGACACATGTTGGAGGAAGGTGTGCATTTTTTTTTTTAAGATTTATTTTATTGATTTTCACAGACAGACACAGAGACAGAGAAAGAGAGAGACAGAGAAGGGGGAGGGCCCAGAGCAGTCTCCATAGTTGACATTAGTTTTCCATATAGTCTCACTCCACAGGTGGGCACAGGGCTGCGCAGGGCAGGAACTGGGCCCGGAGCCTCCCGCATAGGCCCCGGCAAGAACTGAACTGGGGGCACACCCCAGCTCAGCATGTGGGTCCACATGGGCCAGGGCTGGAACTCAGTCCTTGGTCTCTGGGGCTGCAAAATGAGTGCTTAACCCGCTGAGCCATCCCAGCTTTCCCAAGGTGTGCATTTTTTTTTTAAAAGATTTATTTTTATTGTTTTTTGACACAGAGAGAGACAGAGACAGAGAGAAGGCGGAGGCTCCCAGAGTAGTCTCCATAGTTGACAGCATTAGTTTTTCATATAGTTTCACTCCACAGATGGGCGCGGGGCTGCACAGGCAAGAACTGGGTTGGGAGCCTCCCACATAGGCCCCAGCAAGAACTGAACTGGGGGTACACCCCAGTTCAGCACATGGGTCCACCTGGGCCGAGGCTGGGACTCAATCCTTGGTCTCCAGGGCTGCAAAGGGAGCGATTAACCCGCTGAGCCATCCCTGCTTCCCCGAGGTGTGCATTTTTGATGAAAGCTGGCATGAGCGCTGCTTCTGAAAATTCACACACATAAGAGAAAACAGCACAAAGTTGGGCTGACAACTTGTGTCCCTGGGTCTTAGGCCAGGAAACTGGGAATCCTGTGGTAGATGCCTTCTATTTATCTTTCTAACCAATTTTTTATTTTAACTTAAAGGTCAGTGGGAAGCTGCTGTCGAGTTCCCTGGAAATAGTCTCTGGGACTCCCAGTCTGACGTCTCATTCTGTAGGCTCCCTGACATGCATGGCCGTAGGTTTCCAATGTCCAGTCAGAACAATTGGGTTTGATTTGAGGTTCACGTGCTATGCAGTTTCCTTGTCTGCGTTGTAAAGATGACAACCCTTGGCCCAATCAGCTTGTTATGACAGGAGACGCGTACCTGGTCCACAGGCTGGAGCCCTGAGAGGGTGTGGTGTTCTGGTCATGAGTCTTCCCTTACCTGGCTGTCCAGACAGCGTGTCAGGTTCCCACCTTCACTTCTGACTGCAGTCACGGTTTCTTCCAGGTGCTGAGCAGGAGCCAGCGGGGCTTCCCAGGCACGGGCAGTACAGGCCCTGCTGGGACTCTTGTCCCACTTGGCTCCCTTCCGGAACTTTCTACAGTGTGTGGCGTGGATCTCCCTGGCTGGCTTCTGTTCTTTGCCAGTGAACAGTAGACAGTGCTATTGCCCACACGCGCCAGTCCCCTCAGATGTAAGACTGCTTTGGCCTTGGCTCACCAGGTGTCCGTTGATTCCAGGGCAGACAGGGAAAGAGGGACGAATGCTTTACTGGTGGAGAAGGCTGCACACGGGGCAGTGAGACGACCTGGTGTTCTCTTACCATCTCTCCTCAGAGGCGAATGCTGCTCAGTAGTAAGTGACCTGCAAGATGGGCTCATCCACATAAAACCCAGGGCAGTGGGGCAAAGTCACAAAGGCTCCCCAATAACAGAGCCTTTACCTCTCAACAGAGGCTGGATTGTGTCCCCTTCTAAGGAGGGGCTGGTGGCTTTAAAGGCCTGGGGACAGAGGTCATTTCACTGCTTCCTTTTAGATGCCTGGGGAGGCCACGTTGCATCCCCCCAGGGCCTCGTCTGTCCAGACCTGCTGCTTCTTGGCTTCAGGAATTCCATCCCCAGGGCTGGGAGGACTCCCCTCCTCCGCAGACTTTGTGCTCCTGAGGTGGATGAGAACCTGCTGGTGCAGCTACTGTAAAGGCGCTGGCTACCTGCCTGGTGAATCCTAGTCACGACTTTGGGGGTTTGTCCAGCAGGTGCATACCTTGGGGGCAGTGGCCCTGGCTTTGGCATCAGGAGCCCCCAGGTTCTATTCCCTGCCAACATGGGGTGTAGGGTGTTCAGTGGGTACAACCATAATAGAAGTTTGATGACATCTCTCAAAATCACAAACACCTGTCTGTATCCTTTGACCCAGCAATTTTACTCGTGCAAAAGGACATATGTACAAGGAGGTTCATTGCATTGTGTTTGTAATAGCAGGAGATTGGCAACATCTAAATGCCCATGAGCGGGCAAGTTAAATGACCTGTGGTTATTTTGTACAACAGACACTTGAAAAGAGTCGGCTTATGCATTTACTGCTACAGAATGATCTCCAATGATATTATTGAGTGAAAAAGGCAAGAATGAGATATGCTACCTTTTGGTATGCTTCTCTTTTGCTGTTTAAAAACACTCCTTTTATGTGCATAGAATATATATGGATCTGTTGCAAGAAACTGAAATCCAGGGTTGTCCCTGGGTAGTGACCTGGGGAGACAAAGGTAGAAGGGAGATAGATGTGTTTTCACTGTAAACACCTTTGTAAAACTTGAGGATTTGTTTGTTTGTTTGTTTTACCATTGTATGTGTTTAAAATAAATAAAGTAAATTTAAATAAAATTTCTGGTGTTTATGGGCTATGTGACTTTGGGCAAATCACCTGCTCTGAACCTCAGTCTTGAAACCAGAATCCAGATTTAAGCCCCAGTGTTACAAGAAGGATGAAAGCTAATGGATAAGAAGTGCCTTGCACAGGGTGTGGACAGAAGGGGGTGCAGCTTCCACGATGGTGTATGATTATGTTTAATTTGTTACCCTCTGGATGCTGGGGCAGGGAGAACACCCCCAGGCTAGAAGAGACAGTGATGTGGGAGACCTGGAGTGCCTCACGACAAGGATGGCCTCTTTCTCATCTTCTCCCTCCTCAGTCCCTGCCTCCTCACCCCCTTCTCCCCACCCCCAGCAAACTTGTGCTGATTTGAATCGTGCGGTTCCAAAGCCGCCTCTCTAGAGCAAATACACAAGTAGCTAAGACGACACTGTCCACCAGAGGGCGTCAGCTGCTGCACTGCTTCCCCTCTCATTTCTGAAGCCTTTTCTAAGGCTTCCAGAATGACAGATTTGCCAGGGAAAATGTTTAAGGTGACCTTTTCCTCCTTGCTGTGGCCACGGAATACATTACTTATTGGTTCCAACTAGGCTGAGGGCAATCCTCGTCCCCCAAGGTGCTGCAGAAACTGGCGTAACCACCTTGGGGATGTGTGTATGTGTACACACACACCTGTGTAGGCTTACATGGTGTGTATGTGTGCGTGTGCATGTGCATGAGTATGTGTGTGTGCGTGTGTGTAGGACCCTGGGTTGTGAGTTCCAGGTCACTTAGCCTCTGCCTGGAGCAGGATTCTGCCCTAAAATGGACAGAGCTGCTCCAGGCTGCTCTGCCAGGGTGGTCAGGCTATAGGACTGTGCCTTACATTTACAGAGTGCTTTGTACCCCCAACCCCCTCCCTCCCACCTTGGACCATTGCCTTTCACTGGTGGTGTTCCTCCGTCATTTCTCACCTCCCTGTGGTCTTCTGAACAACCTCTCAGCAGATCATAGGAGGAAGGAATCCCCAAGAGAATTCCATGTTCTGGGTTCACCACACTTCCATGCTCTTCCCTGCAGGACGACATTCCCCACCCCCTGCTATGCCCTTGGCCTCCTACCCCCCATGCACAGAGACACAGAAGGGCTGGGGGACAGCTCAGCAGCCCCTCAGGGGCATCATCACAGGAGCTCACAGCCCCTGACGCTTACATGAAGCCCCCACGCCTGCAGCGATGGCCGTGGAGCCCAAGGGCAATGGAGAAATGGTCCGTCCACAGGACGCCGGCTTTGCAGGTGCTTCTAGGCTGGGCGGAGTTCTGATTTTGCAGCTTCTGATTCCCACCTTCAGATGATGAGGTGCAGCCTGGATGGTGCTTGGGGTTTGTAATAATGATGATAACAATATATTAGCCACTTCCACTCAGGAGCACGTGCTATGTGTCAGGCATTGTTCCAGGTATACATCCACCATTTAACCCTCTGGATACAGAGGACTAAATACCTCACTGGGTACTTAATACCCCACTAGGTATTACCTCTATTTCACAGGTGAGGGAGACTGAGGCACAGAGGGGAAGGAATTTACCCAAGGAAATGTATCTGGTCAAAGGCAACACTAGGAACTCAGGAAACTGGGCTCCAAAGCCCCGGGGGTTTGAAGCCAGTCTATTCAGAGTGGCAGCACTTCAAGGCAGCTGCATGGGGAGAACTCCCATTTTAAAGATGAAGGAAATGGATTCCAAAATGAGTGCAAAGCTTCCGGTTTTCTAGTATCTTCTTCGGAGTCCTGAGAGTCAAGAAAAGCCCCATTCAGAATAAATCTGAAAAGCAAAGCACCTGGGCTGTGTCCCTGAGTTAGTGCTGGAGGTCACGTCTGGGAAACAGAAGGCTCTTCCCTGCTCAGGAGCCAAGGTGCTGTGGACAGTTTCTCTAAAGACATGCGAGGCCACAGGCACCTCCGTGCCCGTCAGCAGGAGAGGGACAGTAGCTTGTCCCTCGGGGGCCTCCGCTGCGTGCAGGGAGGGCTGAGCTCACGCTTTTTGCTCAGGCACGTCTGGTGGAAGTAGGTGAGAAGCCACGCAGGCACTGCTGCTGCTTTAGCACTTGTCTCTTTATTTGATTTTTTGAGTCAGTGCCTCCAATGGTCAGGTTTGCCGGCTTCCTGCTGGCTCTGCACTGAACCCAGCCTTTGAATGGGAGGCTGAGTGACAGCAGCCTCAAACATGCCCTGAGGTGAGAGCGCTGCTCCTGAAAGCAGCTTTCATGGAGGTAAATCTGCGTCTGAGGCTTTGAACGGGAGTGATCCACAGGTTGCAGCCCAGCTGGAAATGAGGAAGGAAAGAGATTGGCTCGCTCAGAGTTCCTGGGGAGCTGACGGAGGAGGGGAGCCTGACAAGGTGAGGCTGGGCCGGGTTTGGGGACCCTGGCGATGCCACAGCATGCACGGGCGGGACAGGTGGCCACCTGGTCATCCAGGACACAGCCACATGAAGTTCCTCCAGTCTTTGAGGATCCGAAGAGAGGCAGTGAACCCAGATGAAGCGGCCAGAGTTTGCCGTGTAATGGGCCCAGATGCCCCAATAGTGGGGATGGACACGGGCCCGACAGGAAGCGAGGCTGTCGCCCTCCTGGGCATAGGGTAGGACTGTACTTCCCAGCTTACTTGAAGTGAGATGTGGCTGTGTGACTTGCTGTGGCTGATGACATGTGAACTCACTTCTGAAAGAAGCCCCGCCCTGCGCTTCCTCTGCTGTGGCAAACGCTCCAGTGGGCGGCAGTCGTGCCAGCCCGGGCTCCGGGCAGCTCCGTGGAGCACAGGTCCTCGCTGACCCGTGATGGACACGCAGCCCCAGGAGAACTAAGCCTTTGTGGTTTTAAGCCACTGAAATGGTGCGGGTGTCTGCTAATGCAGCCTAATCTTACTGATGCTGACAGATAATGGATAATCAGATTGATGCATTCTGGCTAATGGATCGCTCGGCCGTGTTAGGCCTCCCAAGCAACAAAATTCATTAACCTAATTAAAGTAAGCGTGATTTCCAAAACCGAATCTTTGTGGTAGGCATTGCAAGCACCATTGCAAGCCAGCAGGGGGAGAGATTTGGGAGTGGGCCCAGAGCCGGCTGAAATCCCACTGCTTATTCTGCCTGGTTTAGAGGAGCCCAGAAGGTAGGGTACCCGAGGACTGCAGTAGAAGAGGAGAAGCAGGTCCCCTTTAGGTGCAGTTCTCACTCTGGGCTGCACATTAGAATCACCTGGGAGCTTAAAATCCTCATGCCTAGGCCATGCCCCAGGCGGACCTAGTCATTCACTGGGTTGGGCCAACATCCGCAGCTGAGAAGCTCCCCTGTGATCAGTGTGCAGCCAGGCTGAGAACCACAGCGATGAGGGTTCCTCTTCCTCAACTAAGCACATGTTTTAGCTAATGCCTTAGGCAGTCCTTTCTGTATAGAATTCTATGGCCTGCATATAACCTCATGTCTCAGGCTGCAACAGATGTTGGAAAGAAAAGGCCTGGAGAGTCACCAGTCTCCTTAGTGCAGGTGCTCATAGGGGGCATCTTAGAGCCTAAAACACCCAGCCATGGTCCCCTTCTTTGGGGGTACATAGGCTTGGATTTGAATCCCTGCCTTGCCCCTTCTTCCTGAGACAGTTCTGTGACCTCAGATAAGTTGCTTAACATCTTCGAGCCTCACTTTCTTCATCTGCAAAGTGGGGGTAATCTAATGCCAACCTTACTGGCATAACACAATAGTCTCTGCATCACTGCTAGCTATTTATTATATCTCCCAAGTGGCTTGTGTTGGATAATGAGGTAGATTAAGTGAAATAAATTCTATCAGCTGCTCTTACCCCCCAGCCCACTCCTTCTCTGGGGAATGGGACCCCAGCTCCCCAGATGCCCAAACCAGAAACTCAGGAAACATTCTGGACTCTTCAGTTGCTCCTTCAACCCGCACATCCAGTCTGCCATTAATCATGACATTGCTGTCCCCTAACAATCCCATAGATCTGGTCAGTATTCCCTTTTCCTCCTTCCACTCCCTGGAGTTTGTGGATTGTTGGAACTATGAGTAGCCCCTGAGGGGTCTCCCTAGCTGCACTTTGCCTCTCCTTTGATTCATTTCACCAAATGGAGACAACGTGATCTTTCTAAAATATAAATCTCCTTACCAGATTTTAAAGCAAAATTTCAAGTTATAATGATTTGAATCTGGGGGTGCCAGTACATGAATAGGCAAACATCTCATTGGAAAGAAAAATAGAAAGTCCAGTAATAGACCTAAATACCTGAGGAGGCTGGTATATGACAGAAGTGGGCATTTCCAATCAGTGGAGGAAAGAGAGATTATTTAATAAGTAGCATAGGTACAACTGGGTAGCCATCTTTGCATAGAAATAAAATTGGATCCATACCTCATACTTTACACAAGGAATAGTTTAAAGATATAAATGTAAAAAAGTGAATCCATAAAAGTACTAAAGGAAAACCTGTATCTGTCCAAGTGGAAAGGACCTTTTAAAATATGAGGGCTGTCTGGAAAGTATCCAGCTATGTAATACAAAAAATAGAGGCATTTAGGGCTGGATTGTTTTCTGGACAGCTCTCATATGATTCAAAACCCAGAAACCAAAAGAGAAAAGATCAGAAAATTCAACTACATTAAAATTCTCTATGGCTACAATTACCATAGACAAAACCGAAAGACAAACTGGAAAAAATATTTGTAACTCATCTCACAGAGCAAAGGTTAATTTCCACAATATACAAAGAGCTTCTATAAATTACTAGAAAATGAGCAACTGTCCAATAGTAAAATGGGCACATATATGGACAGACATTTCAAAGGAAATTACAAATAACTATTGGGCATATAAAAACATCCTCAATCTTACTCAGGTAAGGGAAATGCAAACAAAAAGGACACATAATACTTTTCCCCTATTAGATTGAAAAATATTTAAAAATTGGTGATATAGGAATTGCTGGGAGTGTAGGAAATAACGCTGTCATCTATTGCTGCTAGAAGTATAAATCTACAAAAGGTCATGGGAAACACTGGCAAAATGACAAATAATGTCTGCAATGGTTAGTTTCATTTGTCAACTTGGCAAGGCTAAGTACCCAGCAATTTAACCAGACACTAATCTAGGTGTTGCTAGAAAAGTATTTTTCAGATGTGGTTAACCTTTACAATCAGTTGACAGTAAGTAAAGATTGCCCTTGATGGCATAGGTGGGCCTTGTCCAATCAGTTGAAGATCTTAAGAGCAAAAACTGAGGCTTCTGGGAGGAGGAGACATTCTGCTTCAGACTGAAGCCTCAGCTCCTGCCTGAGTTTCCAGCCCGCTGGCCTGCCCTACAGATTTCAGACTTGCTAGCCCTCACAACTGAGTAATTCATGAAGACGCCTCTCTCTCATATATGTATATGCAATGGGGTTTCTCTGGAGAAGAACACTGATAGAATACGCTTGAACCCAGCAATCCCACTTTTTCACTGTGGGTACACATGTAAAGTGACCCGTGTACAATTTCCTTCATTGCAGCAGTGTTTGTAATGAAAAGAGTGAAGGCAACCTGAGTATCCATCAGGGGGTGCTGGTTAAGAAGCCACGTGACTGCACAGGTGGAGACTGCAGAGCCCTCCAGGAGCTCTGCCTGTCCTGGGCGCAGCTCCTTGCTTTCAAAGGGACCGGGTGGCTGGGTTCTGCGGTGAGACGTGCAGCAGGCCCTGTTCCCCTCCTGCCCTCTTATGGACAGCCTGCCCCCTTGGGCTCATGAAGCTCAGCTGAAAGGACCCCCCCCACCCCGGAGCCTGCTGAGGCACCCCAGCTTTTCTCAGGTGGGCAGAGGGAAGAGGCCTCCCTGTAACTGGACTTCGCCTACCATTTCTGAACTGTGTCTTGAACATGTCCTCTGTGCCCAGACATGAGCTGCTCAGCACCCGGTCCTCAGGAAGTCCTTTCGTGTGAGGAAGAAAGCAAAGCTGGGGCCTGCCTCCTTGAGCCTTTTCTGGGGAGCTGGTTGGGCATGGACACTTCAGAAGCACACCCGGATAAATGCGGCGAATTGCAGGTGGATGCAAACTTGGATTTTGTCGTAGAAGAGCAAAGTGGAGTAGGTTAGGAGATGAAGCAATCGGACCCCAAGCACAGGAATGAATGGAAGAAAGCAGGGATGGTGTGTGCTATAGAATCTGGCAACAGATGAGGGAAATAGTGGCCACATATGCACTTTATCTCCTCATCCACGATTTGCTGTCTCTCTACATACTTATTCCTCTTGGATGAGTAACAGGGTCTTGGGTCAATGCCAAGAGGGTCTCTGTTATAGGTACAGGTACAGGAAATCCGTGTTTTATGTTTTCCCAGTGAACGGATCTGGGATAAACACAACAGAAAGCAAAGTGGTGAGGGTCAATTGGACAGATTTGATTTGGGGGTTTTGTGGGTTCATCTGACTTCACTCCGGAGCCTGTTAGAATTTATGACATGGAAAACTGGAACTATGTCCCAAGGCCATTGGTGCAAACAGAGACACCAAGTCCCGATTGTGGTCCCCACAGGGGACGTTAACTGGAACCTCTGGGCCGCCTTGGGTTCTAATAGCTCTGGTGGGACCATTTCACTCATCAAAGCTTCGATTTTGTTTCTCCTGGACTGGGCTTAAAAAAAAAAAACAACCCTCAAGAAACTGTGGAACACACTATTTAAAAACATGCAACTCTGAGTCAAGCATAAACACAAAGCTGTCTTTTTATGATTCTGAGCTTTATAAGGTTGCCAAAATGTTTCTCCGTCGGTTTTGAAATTGAAGCAGAAACCACTTAAGAGTGAAAAATATTCCATGGAGGAGATTCTCAGACATTGACTTCCCAGATTGACATCATAGAGAAGTTAGTGTCTGTGCAGAGCCCCGGGGGCAAGGCTGGTCAGAGGGAGCCCTGAGTCAGGACGTCGCCTGGCAGGACCCTGTTGGAGATCATTCGCTCCAGTGGTCCTCAGTAGTAACTGTGATGTCGTGCTTCAGTTTTGCCAAATTCCCATATTCCTACTTCACGTACCTGTGTCCCAAATGTGTAGACAGACATGCGTGCACAGAGGAACCATCCTCCCTTCTCTGTCCAGCTAGGCCAGAAACTGAGTGTGGAGTGTGAAGACCATGACTTTAGGGTCGTTATGGGAACAGGACTCTTTTGCCTGACCCATTTCCAAAGACTAGGTTCAGCCTCTAACCACCCACAACCAGTCCCATGACCTTCTGGACCCTCCTCTTTCTTTCCTTCCACCATGTTCCCTTTCTCCACACTTTTCTTTTCAGCTCTTGGAAATGACGAGTGAACAAAGCACTCGCTATCGTTGGGCCAGCTTCTATCATTCCTCAGACCAGATGTTTGTTTCTCTACCACATCTCGCGCCCTGCTGGCCTGGGGGAGGGGCGACTGTGGCATCAGGATTTCCATGGTCTCATCTGAGTGCAATCGCCCAGACTGGTTTTGCGGGCTGACCTCAGACCTTAGGAAGCTAGAACAGGGCTACGTTATAGCAAATGACAGAATGATTTTGTCTATCTGGTAGGGGGCTTAACATTCTCGCTTTTATTGTATTTCACAAAAGATTTGGACTGTGTAGATTGGGGCAAACAGCCACCACCATAGTGGGATCCCAGGTGGTCTGGGAAGCACTGAGTGGGCTAGGCCATGCCAGAGCCACTAGCGAGGAGCCCGGGAAGGGGTGGTTTTCAAGGACCATGAGTGAGGTAAGTCGTAAGGGCTTGCAGAAGCTGGTGCACTCTGTGAGCTGGGTGCTGGCGTGAGATTACATAGGCTAGCATTGCCCAGCAGGGAAGGGGAAAGAAACAGGGCACAGGCTGCCCCATTGTGCTTCTGAGAACACCAGCTCCACCTGGCGGCTCCAAACCTTTCTAGAAGAGGATTCGCTTCTGGTCAGGGTGAGATTTTTGCTGCCCTCACCTCAAACTCTGGGGACAACAGGTTTCAGGAAGATTGGGAGTTGGGGTCACCAATAGATGTAGCGACTGTTGCAGGGACCAGGTCAAGGTGCTTTCACGAGTTTGGTTCTTGTTGTATTGATGCCTCTCTCATTAGCATGGAGCTCCTGATGCAATCCCATTGCAGCCTCCTTCAGTCAGTCTGCTAGCTAGGTCTTCATGATCCCTCTTTAATAAATGGAATTCAAGCTCTTTTGAGGAGGAGAGGACAGCTGGGAGAGTCCTCAAAGCTTTACTCTATGAGTAACCTCTGCTCCAGGACTGAACATTCTGCTTACAAAGCTCACTGGCGAGGAGCTACAGCTTTGCTGACAAAGGCTCACCAACCTTGTTCTAGGCCCCGTGCTGAGCCCTGTATGCGTCCTCTCCTTTTATCTCACAGGACATTTGCCCTCGTTCCACACATTTCAGAAGTGAGGCTGGACTTTTCTCTTGTGAACTACGATCCCCCTTCCCTTTAGAAAACTCTGAGTCATGTACTGAATGACAGTTCATCTGAGTTATAAGAATGTAACTTAAGGGCAAATTTCATTTAATGTCTCAGCTTATGAGGCATTGTTTCCTGTTTCCAGGGACCAGTTTAAATTTTGTGTGTCTCTTGAGCAGCTTGAGCCTAGTGAAAAGGGAGTTGTCACATGGTCATTGTCTCAATGTCAAGCTGTGATTGCCTCAGACAAATCTTGGTTCACAGGGTTACTACCGGTAGGTTTGGGTGGCAATAACCTCCATAGCCTGTATGTTAACTTTTTTCTCTTTCTTTTCTTTTTCTTTCTTTCCTTTTCTCTTCTTTTTTTTGGTTTAGAGGCCTAATTAAATAAACCAAGAGTATTATAAACCAAACCAAACCAAGCCAAAAAACAAAACAAAAAAACACCCAGACCCAAGGCTCAGACAGGTTCAGTACCTTGCCCACATCACAAAGCCGGAGAATGCTGGGGCCAGAATTCAAACCCAAGTTAGTCTCTCTAGCCATACGCTTAACTGACACTATTTAGAATTTATATGAATGTATATTATAGATCATACTGGAATTAAATGCATTGGAAGGAGACTCACACTAAGTGGAGTTAAAACCCCAAGGCCCCAAGTAAGCTGCTGTTGTTTCTTTTTGCTATAATTAAGGGGTGCAATATGATTTCAAAGGCACTGAGGGTGGAGAGTAAGTTATAAACAATATCATCTGCAGGGTTAAGAGTTTGCAGTTAGAAACATGCCTCTAAGTCAGGTGATGCATTTACTGGCTATTCTGGGCACAGACCAAACTGAACACATTTTTATACCTTTCTCCCTTCCTCTTTGTTACGAAAAGTAGCTCATAGTTGAAGACTAGTTAGTGTAGAATGGTCAGGTGGGAGTGGTCCCCAGGGGTATCATGTGCCTTCTTCTTTGTTGGCTTATGTCTAAGATTCAGTTCTTATTTTTCTAATCAATCAGTGACTAAAAGAAAAAAACGACACACACACCAGTGTTACAAAACCTTGTATTAATCATTTCCCTTCACTTTCAATATAATGTTGATATGAAATATAGCCATGATTCTTAGTTACATGGGAGGAAATGAGTAATAAATACATTGTAGCAAGTTTAAACCACAAAGGTGTTTCACTGGTAACAACATTTGAAAACTGTACACTTGCAAAGAACAGCATCTTCAAACATTAGTATATCTGTATATCAGGAAAGCTTTTACATGTAACAAACATGCTATTTCCATATATGACAAATTTAAAAAATATGCATTGCTTGGCAACATGAACTAGGCAAAAATAGTTCTTTGTTCACTAACTTTATACAGGAAAACAGGACGAATGGCATGCATGTTCAATAGGGATGCCTGCACGGGGCATGCAACAGAAGAAAGCTTTTTAAAAGTCAGCTTACATTAGGCATAAATACATGAGGGTTATATATTAATAAGGGAGGAAGTCTTCTGTTTGACACTATTAACATTCCTGTTTTCTTCCTATTCCTCCCAGAGGAATACACATTCACCTTTTAGTAAAGATAAAGGAATTACAAAAAAATAAACTCACTTTGCAAACATCTCAGATGACTTGTAAAAAAAAAAAAAAATCAACATTAGTGTTACCACAGCCCCATGTGCAAATTATCCTTCTGCAGGCCCATCTTGTAAGGGGCACGCGGCGCGCCTTGGTCGGGCGACTTCTCTGCACCCAAGCTGGAGCTGCCTGCTTAAGACATCTCCAGAGGGCTCACGAGACTGGGGCCTGCTTTTCCTCTCCTCGCTGCTCTTCTGATTGCATGACTGCCTTCAGCCCAGCTCAGCGGCCCCAGCCCAGGATCTCGGTGAGTGCACACTTATTACTACAAACCTTGCACTGGCGGTAGCTACAAGAGGTGCAGAAGAACGTAAGACCCAGAGAAGACTCCCATTCCATGAAAGGCAACCAATGACACCTCAAAAGAAAACCTCGTTTCCCTCAGTGTCTCTTCAGAGGAACGGGAGATGGGGGCCTAGCTGTTGCACTCCAATCCTAAGTACCAGAAGGGACGAGCAATACCCAGGATTTGAGAGCGTGGTGCAAACAGCCGCTCTCTGCCAGAAGACCCAGCAGCATCTATTTTGCTTGCTGGCCCTCATTTAAAAAGTGAAACTCCAAAAGCATGTGGAAAAGAAAACAAAACATATCAGCAGCAATGTTTCATTTCTTGTACACAGTTCATGTGTGTCTTCCTATTGTTTCTGGTAAGAAACCACTATGAATAAAAAGCACCAATAAAACATCATACAAGATAACAATGTGGTAGAACACCACTGTCCCTGGGACAGTACAGAGATGCCAAATGCACACTGATTAAATCAGAACAAGGGGGGAAAACACGTAGTGAAATAGATTTTACTCTGAGATTTTTTTTTTTTTTTTTTTAATGTTCACTATTAATAGAAAACAGTTGCATTTAGGGGTCAATGGGTAAATACAAAAAAAGGCACTGCCGCGTTATTACTAAATATCTGACTTCACAGCCTTATGCATGCAACTGTTGGATTCTTATAAATAAAATTCTTTTGCTTTAGGATTTTTAAATTGAGCTGTACACCTGCAGTCAACACAGGACTCATACAAGGTGGGGGCAGGCTCCTAAAATTGATCAGAACACTCAACTTAAAAAAAAATTAAAACACTAAGAGCAAAACACAACTAAGTCGATAAATCTATACAGAGTCAATGAAAAATAAGCTTTTCTTTTCTTTTTTTTTTTTTTTAAAAAGAATTACGTTGTTATTAATAACAGACTTTATCATGGTTACCAGCCATAGCAAGTTAATAAGTAACATATCCAAAATAATGTCTCTAATAATCAGATAACCATTGTTTCTATATTCAGTGAAGGAATAAATAAAAATTCAGATTTGCAAATACTTTCAGGTCTTCCTTTTAAAGGATTCATGCTAATGTGATTGTGTTCACAATCTCTTTTCTGAACAACCCCAGTCTTTATGGATATGTGTGTTTTGCAGCAGGCCTGAATGCTTCCTCATTTCTCCATGAGATATGTAATACCATTGATCGTTTTTTCTCTTTTAACGTTCTTAGCATTCAAAAATCACCTTCGCAAACCCTCTGGTCTTACCTTTGGCTTTCAACACGTTTGACCTATTCTGCCTGACGTACATATGATCTATCATCCATTCCAACACATTCCCCAAGTAACATTCAGCTTATTTAGTAAAGGGGCGTGGAGGATGAATGTTAATGGCACTTGGTTAGAAAACAAAAAAGTCAACTAAAAATGCTGCCTCTTTCTGCACATGGATTTGCATCTTTAGAATGTAGTCGCCCAAGGAGAAATTTTTGTTCGTTTGTTTTGGTTTGTTTGTTTGTTGTAATGCAATGCATGATTTTGTCGGCTCAAGCCTTGTTTGCTTGCTAATGGCTCTCACCTTTTTAGACTTTAAAGGGACTTAGAAAGCCTTATTACAATGTCCAATGCCGCCCAAGGCCGTGTTGGGTGTACATTTTTAATCTTGAAGGTAACAAATGTTTGGATTTCATTATGGCCCTTTAAATCTGTAGTCACTTCATTAAATTTTTTTTAATAACCATAAGTGTGGTGCAGTGATTTTCATGGTCTGATCTTTTCAATTTTGACTCTGACTTCACTAAAAAAAAAAGGCCCCAGACTTACCCATTTAATACACATGCCTCATACCATCTCCCAGATCTCGCCTCTGGCTGAGCAGTCACACCATCATTTACACAACCCAATTTTCCAGTGCAGAGCACAGCTCCTCTTAGATTCCCTCTAAAACCCTCCACTGCATCAAATTCTGAAGCATAGTCTTTCTTGCCCTTAAGAGAGAGAGCTATCACTTTGTGGTAGCGTAGTTTGTTAAGCTCTCACCATGTCATGAGTGGCTTTATCTCCCTTCTGTGTGGGTGGATGAATCAGCCAACAACACAGTGAGTCTCTACCAAATACTACGCGGACAGCACCGCGGCTTCCATCTTTCCTGCCTTGTCTCTTTGCCCACCTGGGCCACACATCATGCCACAGCTCCTTCTGCTACTTGCTGACGGACCCTTTAGACGCTGTGCTGGGCCTTGCTCTCCTCCTCAGCCTGAGCGAGCGAAGGGGGTGCAGCCCCCAGGCTCTGGCTCCTGTGAGCAACCACACTGCCAACAGCATACAGTGATGCCTTGGAACTCGAACTTCATCCATCCCAGAACCCTGTTCGAGTTCCGAGATGAGTGGGTGTTCGGATAAAGCTACAGGCCATTCAGTCCACACATCCCAAGTGAACAACGTGTTGGCGTTTGGATTCCAAAGCAGTGTTCAGATTCCGAGGTACATTTGCTTGATTTTTTTGTTTGGATTCCAAGGTATCACTGTATTGAGCTCATGATCTGGGTCTTAAGGCCTCTAGCAAGGAAACAATGTCCATCCTTGCCTTTTCTCCTCCAGTGGAACTTGTGCTGTGTGTGTGTGTGTGTGTGTGTGTGTGTGTGTGGTGACTGGCAGATGAAACACCACAGCAGGGTGGGAGAAGTGGGTTAGAAGCAAATCCAGCAGAGAAAGGGGCCACAGCCTTCTTTCAGAATCTCTAAGTGACCTGCGAGCAAACTCGAACAGATCTCACAGCACCAGCCTCCTTGTGCCCTCCGAGCACTCTCCTCAGTCCAATGACATTCTGGTCCTTCACGTCCACTACATGCCCTCCCACCCACTGGCGACAGACAGACACCTCAGTCTGTCTCGACCGCATCCATCTGCCCAGGAAGCCGAGCGCGGCAGCCATTTCAAAAGACAACCCTGCTGCTATTACAAAAATAGAGGGGAAAAAATGAATCCATATCAACAAAACCCTTACAAAAACCATAGTATGAAGAGAAGTTCTATCCAAACTCTTTACACATTAGGTACCCTTTAAAATTGTTATGTAAACAATACACAAATTAAAGTTTATCTGAAATTTTGCTGGAGGGAATCTCTCCCTTCTTGCCCCCATTGCCAGGTGGCCTCCTGGGGCTCGAGTCCAAGCCGGGGCCTCAGGAGAATCCAATGGGGGAGAGGGGACAGAAAAGCGTGAGCCGCCGTCTTGCTTTGGTCACACGTATCCATGACATCTTCCTGGGCCAGACTAGGAAGGCAGGCGCTGTGAGGAGGCTCCCAGGGCAGGGCCTTCTGCCGCCCTCCTAGGTCTCCTTTCTCTCTTTCATGGCAGTACTCTCTTATTTCCTTTCTTTTTGACCCTTTCCATCCAGGAAGCCACTTGCATTCCCTCCCCCCCCCCAGTCCTGTTTCCCTAGAGAGCCCTCCCCACTGCACACAGCAAGCCCTCCCATGACAGTGACAAATGACAGAATACCCAGCCTCAGGTCTACTGATGGTGTTTACAAGGACGACCGACACGCTCACAAAAGCAGACTGGGACAGGGACCGGGGGCAGCAAGGGCGGCAGAGCATCTTGGAGGACACTGCAGCCCTGAGGGTGGCGGACACCGGGCCCGCAGCGGTCCCCTTCACGCCAGCGCGGTCGCTCTTCTTCCGCTCCTAGATGGTGGAGGTCCGGTCCACCCCGTCTGCAGAGAAGGACACAATGGGCACCGGTGAGCCACACGGAGTCCCACACCATGTGTGCTGCGCCTCCCTGTCTGTGAGGACAGAGAGGGCTTCGTTCATTCATCCATTCATTCACACACCTACCTAGTCAACATCGGGGAAATGACTTTTTTTAAAAGATTTATTTGATTGTTTTTGACACAGAGAGAGAGAGAGAGACAGAGACAGAGAGAAGGGGGAGGGCCCAGAGCAGTCTCCATAGTTGCACGTCATCAGTTTCCTCTTCATTCCACACAGGTGGGTAGGAACCGGCTGGGAGACTCCCACATGGGAATCTCATCCAGGTGAGAACTGAATGGGGCCACACCCCAGTTCAGCACATGGGTCCTCATGGTCCAGGGCTGGGACCAGGACTCAATCCCCAGACCCCAGGGCTGCAAATCGAGCGCTCAACCTGCTGAGCCATCCCAGCTTTCCTGGGAATGACTTTTTTTGCCACGAGCCATAATGAGCTTGGGAACCAAGATATAAAGCCCTAACCATCACCTTCTAGACCGAGGGTGGCGAACCTATGGCACGCGTGCCCAAAGTGGCACGCGGAGCAATTATTTCGGCACGCGGAATTATAGTTTTTTGTTATAAACACATCCTATGCCTCTTATAGACATAAAAATAATCGATACCTCTATCTCACTCGATGGGTTGGCACGTGAGTCGAGTGAGTATACTCTTATTTCATAAACTTTGGCACTCAATCGCCAAAAGGTTCGCCACCCCTGTAATCTAGGGGCTCACGTCTTGGCCAGAACACAGACATATAAACCCACAATAAGGTGTTAATATAAGCGGTAACTGATATAACGAAGCATGTACCAGGCATAGCAGGAACACGGCGAAGTAGTGCTTAAGTCGCCCTTGGACATGAGGGGCCATTTCACAGAGAAAGGAAATGACTTAGTAGATTGTGTTGGGAGAAGGGAGGAGGAGGCATGAGCAAATGAGGGGGAAGCGGGCATATAGCTCGTGTACAGGCATGATGCTGGTCACCAAATCGTGGGGCTGGGGGTGGCCTGCAGGGCAGGGGAATGGAGGAGCAGCAGGAGAGGCAGGACCTGTCTCCCGCATCCCTTTCTGTGGGAGCATCTCCCTCCCACCCTGAATCTCTGCTGAAAGACGGGGACAAGGCAGTCATGATTCTGAGCCCTGGTCACAGCTGAGCAGACTGGGGGTGGGGGGGTGCAGACTGATCCAGATTCTGTCTCAAAAACCTGACTGAGGGCAGAGGCAACACACTTAGACGTTGCGAGCAAAGGGAACTAGAAGGTCCTGTGAAGGAAGTGCTGAGGTCACCCAGGATGCGCCATGTCTGTGCTGAGGAGAACTCATGAAACTGGGCGTGCATGCCAGAGACGAGGGGCAGTGAGTGAGCCCGAGGGCAGAGGGCACCGATGGCTGCCTGACCCCTTTCCGGTTTTCTGCTTCACACGGGACTACAGGAGAGACTGCAGAACCTGACCATAAGGGTCTTGTGTACCAGGAACAGGAGTGTGGATGTCGGTAATCAGGGAATGATGAGCAGGAGAGTCACCGGATCTGGTTTTAGAGCAGTTTTCCTGGTAAGGCTGGTGTCAGGAAGACCAGCTAAGAGGCCCCTACAATGGTCAGTACTATAGCTTGCAAGGGTTTATCAGTGAGCAGACAGAGAGGCGTGGATCAGCCAACAGAGGTAAAAATCATGGGTAGGAGGAACGCCTGGTTTTGCTGATGTCCAAAAGTCAGCAGGTGTGTCCCAGTCTAAGCCTTGATGTCACAAACCTGGTCTACCAGATGGAGCAACCAGACCCACGAGGCAGAACTCAGGTGTGAGAGGTGGGCGGCAGCACGCTCCAGAGCAGCTGGAGGACTGACGTGACATGGAGGAGTGCTCAGGTCACTGCAGGGCTCTCGTGGCCTCCTTGTGGGAGGTGACACACTGGCGTCTCGCCAGCAGGTACTTGGAGGAGAAAGGTTTCTCATCCGTTTACAAGGTTGTTTACAAGCAGTTGTAAGAAATATAATAGTACTAGGTTTCCCCTTCGGTAACATTCTGCAAAACTTTAGTATATTACCACCAAGATACTGACGTTGATACAATCTACCCATCTAATTTAGATTTCCTGTTTTACTTGTACTCATGTGTCGTGTGTGTGTACAGTTCTATACAAACTTTGGAGAGATTTTTAAGAAAGGGAAGCAAATGCCCCTTAAGATCATCTATGATATCAGATAACCAATCCAAGGGACCACCAGATGTGAACTCATAATCCATAACCTCTCCCCACTCGGGTGTCAATCTGAGCCTCTTCTGGTGGCTCTGCAGGGGTGACAGGTCAGGGGAGAACAGCAAGCGTGCGCGTGTATGCATGAGTGGGGGTGTCGCGGTCACCCCTCATCTGTAGACATGCAGTATACACTCTGGCAGGGGCTTGCTGGCCCACTCATTAATGCCCACCCTTCACAGTTGTGGAAGTGGGGACTGCACACCTGAAAATCTCAAGTAACTCAACCCCACACCACATTTTCACGAAATTCCAACCCCATACCTCATCCTCCAAGGGTGACAGTATTCATCCGCAGGGAAAGGCCTGACAGCTAAGTCCAGACTCACCATTTATAGCTGTGCGCTGCACAACCCCAGGGTGGGTGCCATTCACGTGTAACCATGGTGGGTTTTACATTCTTTTTTTATTTTTTTTATTATTTAAATTTTTTTTTAAGGATTTATTTATTTATTTATTTATTTTTGACAGAGAGAGAGAGAGAGAGAGAGAGAGCGAGATACAGAGACACAGAGAGAACTGAACTGGGAGAGCGCCCAGTTCAGCATATGGTTCCGCCATGGTGGGTTTTATAGTGATAGTTTTATAGTTACGACCAATTCCAAGTAAATGGCAGAACAGCTTTTGGAGAACATGGAGCCATTTTCTAACTTGTACAAAATCTCCGTATCCACTAGGAGTGGGGTTGTTAAGACCCAGGAAGGAGTAAGGAGAGATGATGAGAAGGAATGGCAAGGGGGGTCAGGGGAAACCTCAGAGAGGACGCTGGCATCGTCTTCACGGTGTGATTCCCTACAGACTGCATCCTGCTGGGAGGAGCCGGCATTTGCATCTGTGAGTGCTCCTGCCCCTGTGCAGCAGGAAAAGCCCGACTAGCTTCCCGGGCACCCTGGGCCAGCAGTCAGGAGCAAACCCACAGAGCCGGAGGGCAGCTCTAAAGGAAGACTCACAAAGCAAGACGGCAGAGGCTTCCCTGCCCGGGCTTCCTCATGGGCTCTGCTGGAGCGGCCCGGGGGAGGGAAAGGAGGAGGAGGGAAGGCCCAAGAGAAAAATGGCTTCCGAATGGCACCAGGAGGGCAGCAGTGGAGACTGAGCGCTCAGAGATGTCAGTGTAAAAGGATGGGGCCCCGAGGCCTGGGGTCCACGGACCAGCTGCATGAGAATGGCCACCCTGGGATGCAGCGTCCAGGGACAGAGACATCCTCCCCCGCGGGAGCGACACAAGTGGAGGAGGAACCTGTCCCACTCTGCTTTCCTCCTAGGCATCCGTCCTCCTGTACCGTGACTTAACTCATTGGCACCCTGTCCCCAGCAAGGTCACATCCCTGGCACCTGGGAGGGGTGGGTCAGCAGAGAGGTGCTGTCACAGGGGGAGGGTACAGGGCCACTGGACGCAGCTGGACCACCCTGAACTTAATTTGCATCCTTTGCTCAGGAAACTACTGGTGAGGCTTCCCACCAGAGAGGATGATGGAGGAAAAAAAAACAAAACAGCAATAAAAAGGCTTCGGAGATTAATAAGATGAAAACATTAGCAAAAACACATCCATTCAGAGGTTTCCTGTAAAAATATGAGAATGGGTAAAAAAGAAAAAAAAGTAAGTGTTTTGAATGAAAGCGTCCCTCTACTAGAGAGCATTTGGCCTTCTTGGTACTAATGATGATAATGCCAGTACTGAGCAGCACTGTCATCGTGCTTCCAACATGCCAATTATCTGAGCAATAGCAAGCCCTGGGGGGAAAAGGCCCGCTCTCCCTGCTGGCTCCCAAAGGCAAGCAGGTCCCCACCTCGCCAGTCTGTAGGTGGCAGGCGCTGAGCCGCGTGCAGTGGGCTGAGTGTGGTCTAGCAGGGGCTTCCCTCTTTGAAAAAAAATTGATATATAATTCACACACCACAAATGTCATCCTTTTAAAGCGCACAGGTTAGTGGTTTTTAGTATATTCACAGAGTTGTGCAACCATTACCCCTGTCTACATCCAAAATATTTCCATCACCTCAAAAAAAAATTCTGGTCCTCATTATCACTCACTTGGCATGCCCACCTCCCTCCAGCCCCTAACAACCACTCATCTATCTCTACAGAGTTGCCTCGCCTGGAAACGTCATCAATTCACAAATGCTACCGTGTGCTGTGTGGTCTTTGTGTCGGGTTCCTTTCACTCAGCATAATGTTTTCCAGGGTTTACCCAAACTGCAGTATGTATGTATCAGTCCTTCATTCCTTCCTAAGGCCGAGTGCTATTCCACTGGATGGCCATACATTTTGTTCACGCATCTTCATCCGCTGATCGGCCTTCGGGTTGCTTCTCATTACTCATCAGGGGCTATGGCTGTGCTGATCCAACCTCCTCACTTAACCTGAGAAGCCAGGCTTCTGGCACCTCCCCCCAGAGGTATTTGGGATGGAACAATGATGCTTCGAAGCTTCTAGGATCTGAGTGGCCAAGGAAGAGAGCAATGTTTGCCAACAGAGTTCCTGGAACGCCAGGGAGGCCACAGAAGCAGCTGTTTGTTCAGTAGCCCTGAGAGGCTCCAGCCAGCTCCCTGTGGGACAGAGCGGTGGCTTCCAGGGGCTGTGCAGAGCCTCCCATACGCGAGGTCAGGTGGGTGCAGCCCTGGATCTCCGTGACTCAGAGCCTCCCTGGACACTGGCAGGAGGAACGGGCTGGCGCTGCTCTGCCTGCCAAACATGCCCAGGGCCGGCAGTGAGTCCAGGCCGGAAAAGATACCCATTTAGTACCAGGAGGGCCCCGAAGGCCTGCTGGGTTGTCACAATACAGGGTTTCAGACCAAAGAGGTGGCGGGGCGACCAGGCTGCCTCTAGGCGCTGCTCGCGGGGCCCACAGCTCTGCACACCACAGGCACGTCCTACTGGATCATCCCCGTCACAGTGAAAAGGACAGCTCAGGCTGCTTGGGGCTCCGGGCGTTGTGCAAGCCATTTGGAACAGAGAGAGACGAGAACAAGCAGGATTTGTGTTTCACACATTCTGTCTTTAGAGCAAGCTGGGATCAGCTTGGACCAGATGGGGATCCAGTGCTGAGGAGGAGAGGGTGCGGTGCTCTGGGGGGTGCTCCCACCTCAAGCCATGCCTTGTGCTCCTGACTCCTCCAGCCCTCATATCTGGCAGGGACAAAGGTTGTGGTGACTCCAGTGTGCACAGGGGGTAGGGGGTGGAGCTTCTGGGGGAAGCGGGACAGCATTAGCCTCGAGGCCCCCTTGACTCACCTCTCAGAAGAGGAGGGAGAGCCGGTTGCTGGGTGTGTGTGGCTCTGTCCTCTGCCTGCCCCTCCTTGTGCTTCTCTCAACCCCCTCCTCCCCTGAGCTACTGGCAGGGAGCTCTCCCAGGTGTGCAATGACATGCAAGACGCGTGACACTCACCTCCCAGGGCGTGCTCGGTCATACTGAGGCACAAGGACTCCAGCCTGTTGTTGATGTCAGGTTCAGTCACAGGAAGCTGGAATTCTGCAGGGGACAAGGGGTTATGTAGGTGACAGGAATTCTAAGAACAAAGAGAGAGTGTGCACAGTGCCACCTGGCTCTACCTGCCCGGGTGAGGGTCTTCTAGGCCTCCCTGGGAGGACTTGTGTGGACTGTCAGGGCCAGCACACAGGGCTAGTCACACTCAGGTTCAACCAACCTCTGAGTCAGACTCACAGAGTATGCCGTGAGCATGGCGGCTGGAAGAAAACCGGTGACTAAAAATAGCGGGTCATCATCAGAGTCTGTCTCTCCTCTGCTCAGAACTGGCCAGTGCCTTCCCATCGGAGTTAAGCCAACCTCCTGCCAGGGCCTGCAAGGGCCCACAGAATCTGTCTCCTCCCTGTCCTGGACAGCTCTCTTCTTCTTCAGTCAGCCCCAGGCCTTCTTGTACCCCAGGGCCTTTGCACTACTGTTCTCTCTGCCCAGAATGTTGGTCCCTGGACATTTCCATGGATCTCCCTCTCTCTGTTGTTCTGTCTCTGGCTCTACTGTCTCCTTAGCAAGAATGTTCTGTTCATTATATATGAATAAATCTTTTCTGCCCCCATCTCCTTCTTCCACTTTTTCTTCATAACCGTCACAACATTGGATATATTATGTATTTATTTGCTACCTCCCCCCACCCCAGGTTGAATGTTTGCTTCACTGGAGAAGGACTTGTTTCTACTCTGGGTGCCTAGACTGGTCCTGGTGCATTTCTGCTTTGTTAAGAGAAGCTGGAAACAGAAGCTATAGCGGGGAGAGTGTGTCTTCTGAGTCTAAGACTGTGCTGGGTGCCCAGTTCCCAAGCGGGGCTCAGAGAGGGTGAGTGACCCATCGAGATAGCCAGCTAACAGAGCTGGGAAAAGAACCCCCGTGGGTCTGACCCCAGAGTGGTTCTCTCCTGCACGTGGCAGCAACTGTGGGCACCTGTCAGCCCTCCGCCTCAGGCACTTACAGGAGGGGCTGAGAGGCCTGCCTGCTCTGCCCAGGACCACAAAGCCCCCTCTACCATCTGGACCCTTCTTATCTCCCGAGGCTCCATTCCCTCCTCCTCTGAGTGGGAGGAGGCCCACTCCTCTGCCTCTTGGGGTCCCCACTGTCACTCTTCTTGGTCCCTCATCCTGTGGAGCTCTTGAATGTCCTTGATTAGCTTGGAAGCACCTTGCAGGCTGTGACATTTTCATATTTCTCAGAATCTCCCACAGTACCCTGCCATGGCCTTCTGCACACCTCTTCATGTTGGCTGAGTGATTAAAAATGATAATAATAATAAAATAATAATAATGGAGCAAGAAATAGAAGGAAACTATGACTACTAAAAATTGTGAAGTCCTATGGAGGGGAGGCAGAAAAGGAACCAGCACTGGGAGTGCCTGGGGAGTCTCAACACTGTCACTGCCTTCATATGTGACCCTGGGAAGCCATTCTCTTCTTTGAGCTTTGGAGCTTCTTCTTGTAAAGGATCCTGTGTCCCAAACTTCAGGCCATTTCCTTCTTCCGTCTCATCTCCACTAGGGGGCGCTCGGGCCCGGGGGTTGGGGATTACCAAAGAGTGGTGGTTTGGTGGGATAGGAAATTGAACCCAAAAGCTCAACCAAAGTATTTGTTTTTCTTGATTAGATATACATTTTCTTTCTTTCTTGTTTTCTTTCTTCTTTTCTTTTTGCAATCTGCGTTCCACATGACCAGCTCATTCAGAGGCAGATATTGTTTCTGTCGTTTAAAATTCTCAAAGAGAAGGTGGGTCAACATGGATCAATATTAGAGGCATTGGGGAGCAGGCAGCATTCTTTCTGACACAAGTTCCAACATCAATAGGTCTGAAGGACAATCGTGCCAAATCATGAGTGGGCAGAGGCTGAGTGGGCTTTCAGAGAAGCTGAGAGGAAGGATGCTAGGGTCTCCCCTACCCCCACCCACTGGGTGCTCTCAGAGTAGGATTGGGGAGATCAGACATCCAGAGGGAAGAGTATTTTAGTATTTCCATCCATTCATGTGAAAATCATATGCATGCAGAAATAAGCAGCCTTCAGGGTGTGAAACCTCCAAAAGAGAAACACAATTTTATATATAGCCAGTTAGCAAATATGAAAAAAACCACCTCAGCAATTATAGCCATCCATATGCTCATTGTAAAATTTAGTTTACTCTCTAGCACTTCCCTTTAAACAAACACTGTGGAGAGATTTGGATAAATAAAGATGCTCGACATTTGGAGAGAAGTGTTTCAGCTGCAGGATTTCTTGCCAACATGCAGCTAAATGCCATTTTCCAAGCCTAGGATTGTGTGTTCCAAAGAAGGGGCTGAGAAATGCTGGGCTCTTGGCTGCAGAGTCTCCAAGCCTCAGTGGCTGCTCTTTTAGGTTGGAAGTTGGCACGCTTGCTTTTGATCCTCCAGATCTTCCTTCTGGTGTGCTAGGGGTCATGACCCCCGCCACTCTCAGAACGGCTCTGAAAAAGCCCAAGTCTTGGGAGAAACCCATATGTTCATACTCCCGAGTTTCCTCATAGTGTGGCCTTTTAATTGTGTATTTGATAAAAACAGATCTGTGGCACCTCTCCACATCTACAAGACAGAGGGAGACCAGCTGGGTAGATAACAGTTTATGGCTCAGATTAGGAGCCCTCAGCCATGTGTGGCTTGGTGGGCAAAGCTCTCCAAGTTCCACAGGAGCTTTTGGGCAGCTCCTGCCCCACCGGCCCACAGTAACCACTAGGCCAACTCCTGCCATGGCTCCTGTTAACCCAAAGGGCATCGCAGTTACCCCGGGCCACCGATGTACTGGACCAGGCAGACATAGTTTCCAGTCTTTTGTAAGGCAACTAGGAGAGACTCCCCATAACTGAGCTTTCTCTGCTGTTGCCCAAAGCAGACCAGTTTCTTCGGATCAGATGCCATCTTTGAGTGCTAGAAATTCTTCCCCTTACCATCAGATCATTCTGATATTTAGTGGCTTCTCAGTTCTAGGAAGCCCAGGGTCTAGGCTGACTGGAAACTTTTTACTTGCGCCTTTTTAGAAGTCTCAAAAAGGGGAAGTTGGGATGGCTCAGTGGGTTAAGTGCTTGCTTTGCAGCCCTGGAGCCTGAGGATCGAATCCTGGCCCTGGCCCATGCAGACCCATATGCTGAACTGGGGTGTGCCCCCAGTTCAGTTCCTGCCGGGGCCTATGTGGGAGGCTCCCAGCCCAGGTCCTGCCCTGCGCAGCCCTGTGCCCACCTGTGGAATGAAACTTTATGGAAAACTAATGCTGTCAACTATGGAGACTGCTCTGGGCCCTCCCCCTTCTCTCTCTCTCTCTCTCTGTCAAAAACAATAAAAATAAATCTTTAAAGAAGTCCCATAAGTACAGAGCCTAGTGTTCAGGCCCAGGGTCAAGAAGATTCTGGAAGGGAGTAGCTGCCCATCCCTAATGAGGTACTGCTGCAGGGTCCATCTATGGGGAGTGGGGGAAGAAACAGGCCATTCCTGCTGAGTTTCATGTCTGTGGCACCCAAGGTGCAATTCTGTACCTCAAAGCATTGAGGCTGAGGTAGGAGACCAATTTCTTTAGGACTTTAGAATAAGAGACAGGTTGGGCATTTTAGTGGGGGGGGAACCCCTTTAGAATCTCACTTTACTAATGACAGCTGAGGTTACTCTGTTGAACAACTGGAGAGGCTTTAAAAGTGTGGTTAAGTGAGAAGCCAGGCCACTGGAAGGAGGAAAATCAGGAAAGACAAGGCTGAGGAGAAATGGACAGAGCACAGGAAGTGGGACCTGGACCACTGTGATGAGGGGAAAAGGCAGAAAGGAAGACAAAGGCAGGAACCGAGAAGAGAGGGCGAGGATGTAACACAAGGAAAAGAGATCAGTGTGGGCAGGCAAATGCAGGCAACACAGCAGGCCAGCTCCTCATCAGAGAGGTCAGGGCCGGGGCAGGGGAACGTGAGTAACAAGCGAGTCGCATCCCTGCATCTGTTATGGGGACTGAGGCTTTTCTCTGGTGGCCTCATTCCTAAACCTGCAGAAGTAAAGGCTGTGGAAATCCTCAGGGACCCACACTTTCATGAAAAAAATAACAAGTATTAGTAGAACATGGTACAAGACAACAGTGTATTATCTTGCCCCAAACTGGTCTCTGAACTTGGCTCTTGGATGCAAGGTGGGGGGCACAGGCCCCGCTGGGTTCTTGGCTGTGATAGAACTGACTGACTTACCAACCTCCCTCCCCACTACCTGCCAGCCCCCAGCAGGGCTGCTTGCCCTGCTTATCAGAAGGCAGGGAGCCAAAGTTTATCAGGTACTGTAAGCGGGTCCCTACCTAACCTCTCAGCACACTGGTGGCTTGTTCCTTCTCCTCACTCTTTCGAAGGGCAGTTAAAGCACTGGAGGCAAACTCACACTAAGGAGATGATCCCCTTAAACACTGGGCCCCAGGTGTGCAGCATTCTAATAGCGGAAGAATTCTAATCTTGAGCTGAAGCAGAGGGGAGGTTTGCTGTGAACAGGTATGTCACACCATGAAATGCTTCTGTGGAAGACATCGCCTCATCCATCTGGGTAGTTTGCACAGGGTTTTGTAGAGAAGGAGTTTGCCAGAACGCAGCCCTGGCAGGTTGCCAGCCTCCCCTTCCCCGTGCGTTTCCTTTGAAGCCTGCTTCGGGTCCCTCTGCCCTTTCCCTGTTGAGTCTGCCAGGTGGCCAGGCGTCTCTGGCTTCCCAGGGTCGCTGCTGGGCTGCTGCTAATTCCTCTCTAACGGGATCCCAGGGGTGGCTGAGCCCCGGTCAGCAGGAACAGATCTGCTTCCAAGAGAAGGCATCATTCTGCAAGCGGCTTCCAAACTAATTTTCCAGTTGGGAAAGCACCCTGCCTCTCCAAAAAATGTGACCACTCTTGCCGGCAACCACACTTGTTTTGAGCTCAAGTCACCTCCCTGGTGAGCATATCAGACTCTGTCGACCTCTCTCACAGAGGTCCAGCTAAGTGTTTTTTTACTCATCCCAGAGGCCAGTGAGAGGAAACGATCGCCTATGGCTCTCCTGGCGTGTGCTGGGAAACATCTAAAACCTGTCCACATGGGAATCAAGTGCAAATCCACCCTGACATGGCCTCCCAGGGGCCACGGAGTCTGTACAGACAAGAGCGGGAAGTGTCTTGCAAATCTGAGCGAGGTGACAGATCAATTGTTACACAACTTGAGGGCTGGTTCTGGCCCCTGATCCTTGCTATGTTCCTTGGAGCTATTTAAAGTCTTCCATCATCTTCACAGAATTATTTTCAGTGAACAGGATAAAAGCTCCCTTAAAGGCCCTGTAGTCTTCAAGATCTGCATGTGGGGTTTAACACGGAGGCTGTGCAGACATCTCACAGCCAGCAGGAAACTGCTGTGTGGTGCTGGGACACGGTTCTCTGAGTCTGTAATTTGGGGGTGGTCACACAGTGTGTGTTCACTATTAGTACTGCGTGTGTCAAGACAAAAGCTACTTTCTGCCTTCCTGATTCGAGACTTACTACAGTCCAACCTGTCCCTAGCTGCCTGCCTCGTTAACCAGCATGTGCTGCCTTGCTCGGAACGACCCATGTGCAGAGGAGACGCATCTGGCCCATTGCTGACACCTCATCTCTAGGGGATGAGACTTCGTTGGGGCCTGGTGGTGACAGCTAGAAGGGCTGCCCTGTGAGGGACGATGCCTTCTCAGGAAGAAGGAGGAGTTCTGACAGCGACCTGTGCCCTAGAGAACCAGTGTCTGACCTGCAAGGGCAGGGCTGCCCTTGAGCCCTGGGCAGCGGCTGGGAGGAGCACGCCCGGGCCCACGGCAGGGGCTTTCTGCAGCCTCCCTCTGCTCCCTTTGGTGAAGGCTCCTGGTCATGCTGTGCTCTGCCTCGCCTTCCTGACCATGTCCCGGGAAAAGCTGCCCACCTGGGCTGCATGTGCTGGGCAGGACTTAGGCGTGGCCCCTGCTGAGCGCTCACCAGTGTTTGCAGTCAGGAGCCATGGAGCAGCCCTGTCTACGAGGACGTGCTGTGGCCATTACTAGAAACCCTCTGATTCATTAGGGCCTCGCTGGAAGCAGGTTTGTAATGCTTGGGCAAGAGGTTAATTAAAAGCAATAAAACCCCAAGGGCTCCAGATTCTAAGTCCAGTAGGCAAAGCACATAATTTAGAGACTTGCAGGTAACTACCAGGAAAACAGCAAGCTGCTGTGAGTAGCTGCCTCTGGGAAATGAGGCTGCAGGCTGTCAGGGGAAGGTGGCAGGGACAGACACTTTTCCTTACGAGATCTTCTGTATTATCTGATTCTTTAACTATGGGAACAGAGGCTTCACGGGAAGAGGGTGCAAATGATCTTAGGGTCACCGTTGCCCTGAGCATGAGCACTGATGGACGACAGTGGGTGCGTGGTTGGGAACATAGGTACCCCTGGAGGATCTGTATCAAGGGACCTACACAGTCCTCCTCCCAGGATGGCCCAGAGCTTCCCGGTGGGCCTGGTCTTCTCAGGTAAGCCTGGAACCGGGAGGAGGACTGAGGACTTAGAAGAGAGCTGCAGGGAAAAAGAGGTTAGAAAGAACGGAGAGAGCTCCGCGGGTGTTAGTATTGAAGGAGAGGGGTCAGTTATGCTAGGACTCCCCGGAGGCAACAAGGTAGCTGGGCTGTAGTCCTGGGACAGAGTCAGGGTGGGATATTCACTCAAGGTCAAAGATCTCATGCCCAGGATGTCTTCAAGTCTTGTCCAGATTCTCTTTTACTGGGAATGGATTATACAATATTGTGCAAGGTAACAGAGGCCTGGACTAAATAACCCAGGGAGACGCCCTTCCTGACCTCCAAATTTTATCAAGTATTTCTTCCTGGGAAGAAAAATAGCCACAAGTAGCAAAACGGAGTAAAGGAGCTTGCAAAGAAAAATGTGCAAATAACCAAGAGTTCTAGAAGCCAAGAAGCAACTGTACATGAGCATCCAGGCTATGTGGATGTCCCTTCTTTTCCTGATACACCCTGTCCCATGGTGGCTCCTCAGTGTCCTCTTCCTCCTCAGTGGTCTCTCCACCTGCACACTGCCTCCCCTGCACTCACTCCTCCATGCACACTCCTGCATGGCCGCCTGCTCAAAATCTTCCACAGATTCTCCACGGACAGCAGCCGCGGTCTGAGCATCTTGGCCTTGGGTTCAGAGGCCCCACCACCAGCCGCACTCTTTCCAGCTCCCTTGCTCCATCCTCTGCTACTGCAGCCTGGCATCTCAGTCCAGCCACAGCTTCCGGGACTCACGGCGGCCGCTGTGGTCATGTTCCCTTGATTCTTCTGTCTGCACCCCAACCCTGCTCTTTCCACCCCTTCACCCTCTGTCCCTTGAAGCTCAGCTGCAATTCCAAGAAGCTTCCTTGCTCACCCCAGGCCACAGTGCCATCGTCCTCCTTAAACTCCTGTGGGACTGATGGCACAGGGCGCATTTACTGCCTACGATAGGCATTTTCCTATAGGTACACACGTCTGCTTTGTCCACCTAGAGGGGCATCTAGGTGGGTGTGGTAATTAATAGCTTGTGTGGCTTTGTGTTACTTGTGGAGACCACTGCATAGAGAAGAGGCGCACGTATGTGTTGGCTACACATACTTCCGGCTCCCGTGTTTTAGGAGCATGGTAAAAGGCGAAATTGACTTGAAGTGCACCAGGTCGCTCTTTACCCAAGTAAAGGAAAGATGGCTGGTCCACTCGTCAGGTTTGCACGGCATCCCAAACTCGGGGCAGGTCTCTTAGTGTCAACATTATCAAGCTGACTCTTTCTCTCTCTCAGTCTTCATATACCCCCACCCCCACTCCGGTCCCGCCATGACACATGGAACCCCTCTCGTCTCCCCTCCAAAGCCCTCCAGTGATCTCTCTGGTTTAATCAGTCTAGAAATATGACTAGTATCACAAATGTCTCTGTCAGATGGCAACAACTCCGGGGCTCCTTGGGCTGGCTTCCCGCCAGCCAGCCACTATCCCTGCTGGCTAGATGCAGTTTAAAAAAGGAAATGCTTCTATAAGCTCACCAGAATGTGTGGGGATGGACGAGGCTAAGCACTTTCCGGCTGGGTTCACGGGGGCATCTATTTTGGGGTCCCGGCCTCCGCTCTGTGTCAAGCAGAGAGGATGGTGACAGACCCGGTGGCAGGCCCTACCTGGCTGCTGGAACATCAGCATATTCTGTGGAGAAGTGTGCACGGGCAGCGAGCGGGTCCTCTGGACTGAGCTGTGGGTACGGCTAGGCATGCTGTTGCTGCCCCCGGGGTTGGCAAACCAGAGGTTCTAGGGGCAAACACAAAAGGGAAACCTGTTAGTCCAGACACTCTGGGGATGGGGGGCGGGGAGCACAATTCAGGAGGCAGGTGCCCTGGGGAGAATGCTTGCTAATTTCTGAAAAAGGGCTTGCAGGCCAACTACCCATCAGAGGGAAAATTTAGACTCTATTTTTAATTCACATGCCCCTCCCCTCAGCCCCAAGTCCCTCAGTTGAATCTGGACAGCTCTCTCCCTCACTCTCTCCAAAACCCTTTTTTATCCCTTTTGCTGCCTTTGCTTTTCCTATCACTTTTCTTGGAAAATGGGAGGCGGAAGGATTCTATAAACATTTGCAACAAAAAGCACCAACTGTTTCAGGGCTCTCGTTTGGTTTTCTGAGATTCTGATAATTTACTACAAAGTGAGGCGGAGAAGAAAGAACTCAACTGGCAACATGTTGGCACAACTGAGCAAGTGTGTTTGCTATTACGTGCGTGTCCTAGTGGCAGCTTCCTCTTGAACCTAACAGGGGGCGCTGCCCACAATGGTCAGAAAGTGGGGTTTTCTAGCGCTCCATGCTGCTTCCCCTGGGGAGTGAATCCTGTCTGTCTTGCCTGGAGCTGTCTTCCTGTCTTTAAACTAACCTGTCATCCCTAAATTTCTCAGAATTTTAGACCTACTTGTGTCCCTCCCATCCCAGCCCTAACCTCCAGAGCCCCCCAAAGCTGGGGGCACACAGATGGAAGGCTGGGGTGGGGCGAGGAGACAGGGTGAGGAGCTATGGGACAGAGGCCAACTCTAAATGGCACAGCGGGAACTCTGGGCAGCCTGGCCTGGACTGACAGAATGTGTCCACTCTTTTCTGATCGCCTTTCTCAGCCTCCTTCCCATGGATTCTCCACCACAGCTGGGGCCAAGGATGGAGGCAAATAATAAACAGACCCTGCACTTCTCCTGGAAGGCCTCCCTGTGCAGGGCCCCAAGGTTAAAGTGGTCCCAGGGGCATCCTAAGCAACACCCCATGAGGACAGGTGCAGCTGTGGCTTTGAGGAAAGATGCAAACAATGCTAGTTACTGCTGAGCACAGGGACAACTGCCCCCCCTCATCTGAGAGTCATCTGGGAGGACATCCTCAAGCCTTAGGCCCTAAGCTTGGCTGCCCTCCCTCCTCCCCGGGGCAGAACAAACCTGTCTCCCTTGTTTCATGATGGTGGGGTTGGCTGCGGTGTTGCGCTGGGTGGAGCTGACGAACCCACTGGTGCCCAAGAGGCCAAGACGGGCAGAGGGGACGGTCCGAGAGGGAATCTGGTACTGGCGTGGGTTCCGTCGGCCCAGGCCTCCGCCCACAGAGCCGGCCGTCGGGAGAGAGTTGGACTGCCCAAAGCTGCGACTGTGAGAGCAAACAGAGGGGAAGAGACCATCAGTGCCCCACGACCCTTCCCAAGCCCAGGCTGCCAGTACGACGTCTCGGCGCAATCTGCTCACATTTTGACAGTTATGAGGCCTGTGGGGTCCCAGGGGTTCTGGGCCAGGAAAGGGCTATGATTAAAAGGACAGCTAACATCTGAAAGCAAATGTCGCGTGCAGCTTATATCATGTCACAGTCCTGGCACTTTTACATTGACTCCTCACTCCTGACAACCCCATGAAGTGGCACTCCATTCACTTTCAGAGCTGAAAACAGCTTACCGGGTACTAGTTTCTCGGAGGTCACACAGCCAGCAGGGGGCAGCGCTGGCTGCCTAGAGGTTTACCGAGCACACTCTTGGGCCTTCCCCCAAGCCGTTCACAGGGCCCAAAGCTGTTCACGCCTGTCCAGAGGCCACACAGCAAGAAAGCAGCAGAGCAGGCTCTGTGCTCCTTCCACCACACCAGAGTGTTTCTGATGCCTGTCTGTGCGGCAGATTTGGAGAGAGTGACCTGAGGGCCCCCGCGGGTCCAAGGGGCATCCAAGAGAAAAAGGACCCTGTCTGTCCACATTCATCCCGCATGCTCCACGACTGAGTCAGCTCCTGGCACAATAAACGCAGGTTGACTGAATGAAAGAATGAACAAGCCTCTGGCATCGCAATGCTTCTCCAAATGGAAGAGCTGACCCCATGTCTGGGCTCTAACTCTGGGGTACTGAGTAAGGAACGTAAGAACAGAGGCAGTCATTATCTTCACAAGTGCTCTGGGCCTAGTGACTGCTTCCTACTGCACAGGCCCTCCCTGCAGCAAGCTCCAGCAGCTACGTGTTTCCCCTGGGCCCACGCAGAGGAGACCCTGGCATTGCACTCGGACGCTGTGCTCCCATTGCTCCTGTGACCTCATCGCCGAAGAACTTGTCCTCTCTAACATGCCTCAGGTTCTGGGAGGGTGCACAGCACAGCCAGCAGGGTTTCAGGAACCCGCACATTCTTTCCAAGAAGAGTCAGCTTTAGTGATTCACTGATGTTTAAGTCGAAATGCTTTACCTCCAATGGCCACAAGATGGAACAGACTTGCTGAGCCACACAGGGGAGGTTTGTACCAAACCTGTGAGGAGACTCCAGGAGACAGGGCTGACGTAGTTTAACTAGTTGAGGATGATGGGGTGGGGGTGGGGGTGGGGGGGGCGCTGCAAAATGGTCATTTCCTGAGAAAGAGAGTTGTGTGTGTGTAGGGAGTGGGCGTCTAAGCCATCAACACCGCTGATCTCAGAAAACGTTTCTATTCTCCGAATTTTTACATTTCCTAGAGAGAGAAAGGGCAGGGAAGAGAATTCCACTGTGAAGCTGGATGCAACTGGTTTCAGGGCTTGTGTCTTTCCACTTCCAGGACTGATTCAGTCAGAGGCTCATTGACATGAGGTGAGAAGGGGGACACACCCATGGGTTCTGGGTCTCTTTTTAAAATTTCCTTTCTCCTTTTTTATTTCCTTCCCCTCTTTCTTTTTCTTTCTTTCTTTTTTTTAATTTTTTTTTTTAATTTTTACTAAGGTTTAACATGTTTTGATTTGGAGGAAGAAATTTGAGCCAGGACGGGTAGGAGTAACTCCACATGATCAAAGAGATCTCCTCTGGAGGCAGGACAATCTGAGTAAGTGACAGGTGGAGGAGACAAGGATGAAGTTGTTTTGTTCTTGTTTGTTTTTAACTATGAAAACTAGGCCTTTGGTGTTTGAAGTCAGAATTTTGGCCACCTGGCAGATGATTCAGTATTCTGCTAAGATTTTTCCTTACATAGTGCAGATGACTTTTCTTTTTTTTTGCTTATTTTCCTTTTTGGATAGATTTTTTTTAAAGTTATTTCATATGCAAAATACAGTAGTCAATGAGTGATGCTAAAATGATTTGTATGCCAGGAAGGCGAGACTATATTCTGAAGTGATACAGTGTGGGCAGAGCGTCTGTTATGGGACACACTTAGCACTAGAGAAATGAGGCCTCTCAGTACTCGGAAGTTAGGACTCACGACCTGGGTGGTATGTGGCAGTACAGCCCAGAACATTTAGGGGAGGGGATGGGGTGGGTGGGGTGGGGGGAGGAGAAATTGGCCAGGCTCTTTCTAATGGCGGTGGGACCCTCTGTGGGTCTCATCCTTAGTGGGTGATCACAAAGCCAGTCTTGCTGAGTGTTGCCACTGCTGGCGACCAGTGAGAACACTTAACCTTGAGGTCACCAGGCTGAATGAAATAATCATTCTTTCTGGGGAGAGAACAAAGTGATAAGAGCAGTTTTCAGGTTTCAATTCTCTTACTCTGCCCATCTGTGTCTCTCTGTTTTCCTAAATGTAACCAATGGATTCCATTACCTTGAAATGTGTGAAAAGACTAAATAAGAACCAATTAATTTGGGATTTGTGATAATTCAAGTAGGGGCTTTGCTGCAGTTACCTTTGTATTATCAGAGAAACAGGTCTTCAAAGCAAATTATTAATAGCATGGAAAGATCCCAGAGGTAATATTTAGGAGAACAAACTGTTTTCTAGAGCTTTGGGAACTTCCAATTGAACATCTACAATTGATGATTGGATTCATTCTTACCTAATCAATAAAGTGAGGGCCACTGGGACTCCAATTGGACAAACACTAGGTTAGCGCAATATAAACTACAAGCGTTAGCTGATAACCCTCTAGTGAGGTCAAGGTTCATGGCAACTCAAATGCAGACCAAGGGCAAGCAAGGCAGGGCAGACAGGCAGGGGATGGCACTTTGGGGAGGGGCAGTGAAAGTTTAAAAGCTCTTCCTTCATCTTCAATCTCTAAATTCCTTCTTCCTCTTGGAACTTGTCTCCCAAGGGGCTGGTTTGCAAGAGGGGTCTGGAATTTCCTTCTCTTACTTGAGGGAAGTGCTGTTGCCCTCACAAGAGAGACAGCCTGGGAAGGGGGCATCCCCTGGGGAGGAGGCTGAGGAGCAGGACTGGCCTTTCATCTGGGGCCCCAGGAATCCTCATGTGGGGAAGGGGTTCAGCCCAATCCACCAGGGGGGCCCTACCACAGAGGGAGCTGGAAATAAAGAGTGCTGCTAGACCTGCCCACCTTTCCGGGGCATGAGCCAGGGACCATGAGAGCTGCCTGGCATCTGCAGTGGTTAAGAGCTCCGACTCTGGAGCTGGCCTGCCTGGTCCAAATCTACCAACTCCTCTGTAAACTGGGATTAAGAGCAGCTCCTCTACCTCATGTGGTTGTTGTAAGGATTAAACGTATTAGTATTTTTAAAGTGCTTGTATATCATTTGGCACATAGTAGGTGCTAAAGGTTTGTTTAATAAATAAGAGTTTGTATGTGCTGACATACAGTAACACTTTAATTTTTACATTAATCTTTAATAAAGACTTTTTGCAAATTCCAGCTGGCCTTATCTTGCTTAAATATTTAATATAAAATAGTAATTTTTAAGGCACACTTGTGCAAATAAATGCCAAAGATGTTAACACAGGCAGAGCTTGTATATATACACTGAGCAGTGAATTCAGAACTTTTGAGGTGCAAGTGAAAAAATTATTTGTCTGCTCATGTTTAAAAATGTAAAATAGGGAAGCCGGGATGGCTCAGTGGGTTAGGCGCTCACTTTGCAGCACCGGGGACCGAGGATCGAATCCCGGCCCCGGCCCGTGCGGAACCATATGCTGAACTGGGAGCTCCCCTAGTTCAGTTCTCTCTCTGTCTCTGTATCTCTCTCTCTCTCTCTCTCTCCCCTCTGTCAAAAAAAAAAAAAAAAAAAAAAAGTAAAATAGAACGTTGATTCCCCAAAACTCCCTGTCATTGTTCAAGGCTTAACACCACCCTTCCTCTTAATTCTTTCCCCAGATTGTCACTGTAACTCACCTTTAATATGCAATTGGATTCCTCAATTTAAAGCCAGATTAAGGTAATGAGCTCTAAAGTACAATGAGTCTTATTTTTAACTGCACCCAAGAAGCTGAAGTACTATGAAAAATCGAGAATGGTACTGCTCCACTCTTAGATTGCAGCTCAGACCAAAATAGACTAGCACTGGGCTCTTCACCCTGCCACCAACTATAATTAGCTTGTCTGCAGCTAGAAGAGAGAAAAAAATTATACTACCACTTAAGGAGCTGATAGAACAATTCATTTTTGTCTGTTCATAGCCCCCTTTTGGGGATGAACCACCAAGTATTCTGCTGGCCTTCATTAAATTGTACCCACTCTCCCCAGGACGCCTGATGTCTGGACTCATACCATCATCTTGACGATATAAATGAAGTTACAAAAGATCGCATTCAGCTCTTCCTCTGGGAATGCTTTCTCTTACAGCCTTTTCCCAACCCCACTGGTTTAAGGAATGTGATTTGAAACTTGCCACAGGCTGTCCTGGTGAACAAGGAACCATACCTGTGCCTTGTTCTGCCCCAGGAACCCAGTCAGGCAATGAGGCACCTGGAAACCACCGTGTATTACCAAGAATGAAATCCCAACGTACTTTCTTTGCTGTCGATATCCTGATATGTCAAGAAGGGTTTTCCGAGGGAAAGACCGAAAGAGTTTCTGCACCTGCTGTTTCCATGACAACAATCTTTTTTTCTGCGTCTCTGTAAATGCCTGCAAAAACAAACAGGACTTTTTAATAGGTGACGCAGCCTGGCATTAGAGGGAGAAACATGCAATTAATAGGGGAAAATATCGGCGTCTCTGCAGTTGCTTTTATCCCCACCCGTTTCCAATCTGGTCTAAATGGGAGTCAGTTTAATTTGCAAAGCTGCGTATACTGTAAATTCGAGTTATTTGGCACCAAGTGCCTGGTAAGGTGCGTGCATTAAGCTTTTGATAACCCTTGGTTTTGGGTGCATTTCTGGCAGATCCATACCCACCTTCCCTTTTCCCCTGACCCCAGTCTGGACTCTATTTATCAAGCAAGAATAAATCACAAAATTGATTGTCGAATACTCTGGCTTTTGCAGGCTCCCTGCATTTTCATAATCAATGGAAATGCTAAACCACTCCAAAAATCCATTTGCTTGATCGTGGACACCCTAAGAGTGGTCTGCCGGATTTCAGAAAACGGAATACAGTCACTGTGTTTCAGGGCTTGGCCGGAAATCTCCTGTTAAAGGGCCTATGCCCTACAAAAATCCCATCTTAACCAAAACTTTGTCTGAAGTTTAGGAAAATGGGTAGATCTGATGACTTCTCAAGCCTTTCTAGTAAAATTGGTGTTTGGAGATGTTTTGCCCTGTAACACACTATCATCTGTATGTCATGTGTCATTTTGTGTACATTGTGGCCCACGTAAGGACTCTCAGGGGTTATGAGTCTTCATGTCAAGAGACTCTCAAATTTATGATCTATTAGATTTCCCTAAGGAGACTGTTAGAATGCAGGTTCCTGGGCCCCTCCCACACACCCAGAGCATGATGTCGTAGATCTAGAGGGAAGTCTATGGGTTTGGGTTTTAAGCAAGTGCCATCAGTAGTACTTAGACATGGGGTATTCTATACGGTGAGGAACAAATGTGCAATATAGGAATACTCTTCCAAGTATCTAGAATTGTGCTCTACACGCTGTGGGGGAATTCACCAGCTTTGACTGATTAGCATTAACAGTCATGGAAATAACACATCCAAGTAGTTTTGTGAATAAGGCATGAAATCTTTGAAGCAGCAACAAACTATTACTTGGAGTAACAGACTACATAACTATTTCCCAGAAAGGAAACAGACTCCTTACACAGAGAAAAAATGACAGCTTAATTTTCTCCTGATGACATTTAATCTTTAAGGACTTAAACACAGGGGAGCTATGTGAATAAAAACAAAAAGGCGTTAGTCATACTGTAGAAAAGCTATTGACTTGCAAACTCCTTCCTCCTGGGTGACCTTAGTCAGATACAATTAAGGTATTCATCAAGGAGGGCTACCAAACCAAGACCTAGTACCCCATTAGAGAAAGAGGTGCAGACCTCCCTTTAAGGTGAGTGGCAGGATGGTCTTGTGGCTATAAGGTGAGGACAAGGTTCTCCTCTGTGGTCCTTCTCATTTGTTGGTGATGCTCGGTGAGTGTGTAAGTACACAAGGACCTCTGAAAATTGTGAAAGGTGAGCATTTCTGCAGGACTAATGAAGGGATGGATAGATTCTGCTTCCGACCAGCTTATCCAGGCAGATGTTCAGTGCGGACACAAGATGCCTATGTGCTGGTTAAGATGACTTGAGCAGGAGGGTCCAGACCAATGGGTCAGAGGAAGGCTCTTCATCATGTGGGCAGGGTGTGAATCCCTGCACACCCTTAATCAAACTCCTCTACCTGAGACTTGGTTCTTCCTAAAAACTGAGGCTGGGGAAGCCGGGATGGCTCAGTGGGTTAAGCACTCACTTTGCAGCCCCGGAGACTGAGGATTGAATCCTAACCCAGGCCCGTGTGGACCCATATACTGAACTGGGAAGTGCCCCCAGTTTGGCTCTCACTGGGGTGAGACCCCGGCCCAGTTCCTGCCCTGCGCAGCCCTGCACCCACCTGTGGAATGAAACTATGTGGAAAAACCGATGATGTGCAACTATGGAGACTGTTCTGGGCCCTCCCCCTTCTCTCTGTCTCTGTCTCTCTCTGTCAAAAACAATAAAAATAAATCTTTAAAAAACAAACAAACAAACAAAAAAACCGAGGCTACTCACACCTCCCCTCAAAGGGATGCTGTAAGGATTAAATGAGGTTAACACATGACAGGCACTTAGAATACTTAGAAACATGCATGACTCTCCACAGTGGGTTCAATACGCACTGCTCACAGATAACTGAACTAGAGTTTTTCAGCTGTACAGATCAGCTCTTGGGTGGTGGTATGTGAGCGCTCATCACATTTGGTATTCAACAATTACCTCTAGCTCCAATAAATGACTTCAAGGCCTCAGAACTACAATATTGAGCTGGTTTGGAGCCAGCCTGAAGGACAACTGGCCAGAGTTTCAAGGGACAGAGGAAATGGCTCACTTTAGAGATGGGCATTCAAGTTCATCCATGACATGCCCTGGTGGCAGAGAGCATCCCCAAACACGGACATGTGATGTCCCCACAGAGAGGTCAGCTCATTCCCTCAATACCGGGTTGCAGAAGGAGCAAGCCCTTCAAACGCTGAGGGAGTACGATGGCCGATTTTGCTCAGTCTTGGAAGGTGCAGCTGGGAGGCAGGCACAGGGGCGAGGTCATGGCTGGCCCTGAGGGACTCTGACAGCTGGGTCCCAGGTGTGCTCTTCTGTCGGCTGGGACCTCACACCAGCCCCGTCCACTGGCAGTTCTGGGGTGGGCTGGCAGCAGCTTCCTCTGGGGCTGGAGAGGAAGGAAGATTGCATCCCCAGGGTTGCCCAGGCACCACCAGCTACTTCTGACTCTTCTGTCCCTGTCAGGCCCAGACCAGTAAGTCTGTCTGGAGGAAGATGTGTCTGGATGAAAAGCCTCATAAAGGGGAGAAGAGCTCATCTTCCTAGAACCTTCTCAAGACGGTGAGTCAAGCAGCATGAGATTATAATCCACGATGTGAAGTGAGTGGTCTCTGAAACAAAACTCAGAACTTTCCTGTCCTTCCTGCTACTACTCTAAGGAGTCGGTCCCTTTACCCTGGGGAGGGAGGAAGTGCCTTGGAAGGGTCGGCACTCCTCCAGGCCCAAGCACAGCTCGTTAGGGCTGTCACAGGAGTCCTGTCTCTCAATCCCAGGCTAGCCTTCAGCCGGGAGGGGGCCACTGTGCTGCAACAGGGCGCGCAGGGAGGCGGTGTTCTGCATGCGCGGAAAGAGCTGAGGCTGTGGGGAATTTCTCAGACCTGTTTTCTGTGTCTCAACGTAAAATAATCAAAAGTCTGGAGCAACGTTTTCCCTCCCAAAGCAGAGTTCAGGCCCCTCCACCCTGACATGAATTCAGGCAAGCAGGCACGGCATGAGCTCCTTGCTGCCTGTGACCCCCGTTATTGAGAGGCCCCTCTATGGCAATCGGGGCCTCTGGCCCGCAGATAAGTCCAGTGCCGTCTTTGCATTGAATCAATTGGGCAGCTGGGCAGATAAAAGGGAAAGAAACAGAAAGGAGAGCCGGGATGCCCTGGGAGGACTCCCACGAGGCGGGAAAGTGGAAGCATTAGGCCACACTTCTGAGGCCGGTGTAGACCACTTAGGAAGCTATGCAGGGCCCAGCAGAGGCAGTTGGAGTATGTGTTATTTTGTCTCATGGGCTCAGACTTGAGATGAGGTGGAAGGTAATATGTCATCCAGTATCTAGAAAGCTCAATGCTGAAAGTGGGTGTGCAAGAGGAAGCAAGGTTCCTGTTTGCTTTTTCAGAAGTTTAAATGCTCCCTGGATCGGTCCCTCTCAAAACCCACCCCAAATATCCTTTTCCCAATAAGATACAGAACCCCCTGAATGCTGTTCTCTCCACCTATAGTACTGAGTCTTTGCCACTGAGACTGCTTGCCTTTCGGGCCTAGCTTGCAGGCAGTCCTTCCAAGGAAGTGCCTGTAGGTGCTGGGTAGGTTCCTCGTCTGGGCTCCGGGCCCCGGGTAGGGGGTAGGGGGGTGGGGGGAGGGCTCATCAAAGGCTTTATCATCATGTATGTATGTGATGACCTATTTTCCTTTCATCTCACCCACTATGCTCATGCCATATCTAGCCAGGGCCAAGACTAAGGTGCTTCATAAATATCTACGGAATGAGTGAGTTCTAAAATTCATCATTGTGTTCTTGCCTTCTCTTTCTGCTGCTTTTTTTTTTTTTCTAAAGATTTATTTTTATTGTTATTTATTTATTTATTTATTTATTTTTATTTTTGACAGAGAGAGAGAGAGAGAGAACTGAACTGGGGGAGCTCCCGGTTCAGCATATGGTTCTGCACGGGCTGGGGCCGGGATTCGATCCCCAGTCCCCAGCGCTGCAAAGAGAGCGCTTAACCCACTGAGCCACCCCGGCTTCCCCTCTGCTGCTTTTTATTGGTCAAAACAAGTACTGGGTCAAGACTGGAAACAGAAAAAGGTGTGTTGGGGGTTAAGGAAGGCACACACAAGAATTCATGCCGCTGTGAGAGGAAATCGCAGAAATGAGGGTTTAAGAGATGGGAGAGGAGTGGCTGGGGTGGAAATTCAGAGGGTGACGGCATACCTCCACGTGAGAATGGGTGCAGTCAGACCACAGGGAGGTGGGAGCCCAGAGAAGTGACCACAACAGCAGGTGGGCCTGCGTGGTCTCTGGGAGGATGGTGTGAGGGGCCAGACCTTGGCACTGGGGACCTCCCATCACTAGGGTCCACTAGACTCCTGGGGTTCTGGCTGCCCCTGGTGCAAGGTTAGGAGACTTGGAGGCCTTTGCCTTCTTCCACACAGGTGGAGCAGGGCCGCCCAGGGTGGGAACCAGGCAGGGGCCTCCTGCATGGAAGGCACACCCCTGAGAATCAGAGGCCTCCCACATGGGAAGCACACCCCCGGTGGAAGCTGAACCAGGAACCTCCCGCATGGGAAGCACACACCAGTTCAGTATGTGGGTTCCCACAGGCTGGGGCCAGGACTCGATCCTCAGACCCTGGGGCTGCTGGACAGGCTCTCAATCCACTGAGCCGTCCCAGCATCATGCCTTTGCCATCTTATTCTCATGTCAAAATGCCACAAAAAGATCCCAGTGCTCTAGGTTCATCCAGTCCTAAGTTTTCTAAATCCTAGACCTTATCTCTGTAACTCTTTGGATGGTGGTGGTGGTGGTGGGGTCATCCAAGAAGCCAGTCCTGGATTTCACACAACCACCTGTCCTCACACATCCCTCAGGGCAGCCATGCCCAGGACCTGCCTCATTTGGTTGTGAAGATTGCACTCGCTCTGAGGGTCTGGAAGGCATAGCTTCAACCTGCCTCAGTCCTTCTTCAAAAGGACATACGGCTAAATATAATTCCTATACAAGTCACAAAACAAAACACAGCAGGACAATCATCAAACCACACACAACATACACACAAACACACTATTTCTTCTGCACACTCTTTCTTCAGCTCTCCCTCAATTTTTCTTGAGCCAACAAATACCTTTATAATAAAAATTTTAAAAGATCTGAAACGTCAAGGACAGGACTGTGTGGCAACCACCCTCGGCTTTCAGATCAGAACTTTCCCTCAGGCATTTACTCTCACATCAGAGCTCAGTCTGGATGACGCTTTAGACACCAAGTTAATATACAAGCTTTGTTGAGGTTTGAAGCCATCACAGCCGAGTTCTGCCTGAGCTATTATTCATGACGTCTACTTCTCAAAAACAAAATGCCGGAGACCCAAATGATCACATCACAGAAACTCGGAGAACCATTTCCAAGCCATGAGAAAAAAGCTTTATGAGATCTGTCACGACTCACCTCATGAATTAGACACTTGTCTATGAGTTGTAAATAGGAACTTATATTTTCCTCGTCAGGTCTGGAGACCAAGAGCTGTGTGCACACTGTGAATTTAAAAAAAAAGGAAGGAAGATGAGTTAGAAAAATGCACACCCATTGTAGCCTCAAGGTCTGCCTCTGATTTCCTTTCAGGACCAATTATCTTGAGAGGCATGTGTGCCTGTGACTTTATGTCAGGTTTATAGGACAGGCCAGGAGACTCTTCATTCCACTGAAGTCAAAGGCTCGGTCACTACGGACGCCTCTGCGTAATTCCAGGCATACCATTCTATATTAAGCCTTCTGCAATCCAGCCCAAGACAGACACTCTGGGAGAGGAAGAACATAGCAGTGTCCCGAGCTGTATCTTTGAAAGAAGCTCCTTTTGAGAGGCATTCAAACGTATCCAAGACCATTGATTGACCTTGGCAGAGAGCAGTCTGCATGATTTTATGAATGAACGGTGCCCCTCATTGGGAGGAATCAAGCTGGTGCATCTTTTAGGACATGAGGTGTGTGGGGTGTGCACCTGAGCATCATCGGAGGGTTATCTCTCAAAGTGATGCAGGGATTTATGTGGACCCCGGCTCACCTACACACACAGGTGAGTACTAATAGCGCAAGCAACTAGTCTGTGGGTGGCTTACACACACCCACGAGGTCTGTCCGGGCCATGTTAGCGTAGCCCACTCTGCTCTCATCCTAGAGGTCTTCATGCTCTGACTGGGATGGGAATATTTAGAAGGACACAGGTGTGATGGTTGGACAAAACACACCAATGAGAAGTAAAAATGCCTTGCACTCACTCAGTAGATCAGTCTTGGGCATCACAAATTTTTGTCTCTCTAATCCTGCATAACCCATCTGTCATAGAATCCCATTTAAGCCATGTCTTTGTACGGCATTGTTTGTAACCAAAACTTTGCAACTACCTCACTGTCCACTGACTGGGACCCTGTTAAGTAAATTATGGCATACACATACAGTGGGATAGTATGCAACCATTAAAAAAGAATGAGGTAGTGCTATTGTGTCGATAGAAATATTAAGTGTATAATGCAAAATAAAAACTGTAGAAAAACACATAAACAAGGCCCATTTGTGTGCAAAAAGGTGCTTGCATATGATTGTAAAGTTTCTGAAGGGATATTCCAAACCTGTTTATAGTGGTCACCCCTGGGGAAGAGACAGCAGGGCTGGGCGTGGGGGGAGGGGCTATTTTTCACCTTCCACAATTTAGTTTTGATTTTCTATGTGGAGCATGGATTAATTTTATAATTTATTTGAAAGTACTTTAAGCTTTGTAAAGACGCTGTGCAGCTCTCCCAAAGGTAGAGCCCACCATGGATCTCGCCACAGGGAAGTAGGAGGTGAGGTAGCCAACCGCTCAGACAACCAGCCCCACATGTCTCTTCACCCATGAGGCCATCTGTCTAATCCCACACAGCTCTGTGCCCAGTTGGGGGCAGAAAAGAACAAGGACATGAGGGGAGGAGACCAAGGACCCACGCTGGCCATCACGCTACTGGCATTTCAGCTGCAAGGGATGCTCAGAGTCACCTCCTCTGAGCCAGATTTGTCTGGATTTAAGTCTTTTTTAGGACATGTAATACCACAGGGAGTTTCTTACTGCCACCAGAAGACCATTACTTTTGATAAAAACTTGGTTCTTTAAAATGGTCGGAAATATTGGACAACAGAGAAGAAAAAAATCATTTCCCCTGCCTCCAAGAAAAGTATAGACTTTGACTACATTTTTAAAATAATGAAGATGTCTTATGAAACACCCATCAAGCACAAGTCACTCTAGCACTGACCATCGTCAAGGGTACGTGCAAAGGGTCTGAGCCACGAGGAAGCACAGGGCGGTCCAGCAGAAAGGCTGCTCTTCCCCAAAGGACCACATGGGAATTCTATGCTGACCTGCGGATACACATGCAGCCTGGCTGCGGTACCTGTGTGGTCAGTGGTCAGAGTGGAGGGGAGCCTGATGGTCCAAGGCCCAGCAGGCCCTGGTCCGAGGGAGTGGGAGAGAAAGGAGGCAGGGTTTAGAGGCTTTTGGGGGTCGGAGAGACCCAAGTTCAGATGCAAATGCCTTCGCCTCTCAGATCCACACTGTCACGCATACCAGGTGCTAAGGACATGACTGTGGCAGACAGTTTATCTAGCACATGGGGACTGGTGGCTCTGGTTCGTGGAGCTGAGAGAAGAGAAGGGGAGGTGGAATAATCAGGCTCTACCTTTCCCCATGACACGTGTGAACTGCCCGGGGAGATCTCCCTCTGGCAGGGGGGCCACAGCCAGCTCCCCATCACAGCTGCTCAGCTGGTGTGGCTGGAGCCCGCCACTGGCCCCGGCCGAGGTGCTGGCTGCGCTGCCAGTGGCCACGGCACTGTCTTTGCAGTCGGGGCTCTGGCTCTCGGGGCCCATCAGTGAAGGCGGGTGCGGGGCCTGGCGAGCCTCCAGGCTGGTGCTCGGGGAGCTGTAGGCCTTGATGGGAGTCAGGATCATCTGATGCAGTTCCTGCAGCGGGATGCGCAGGTTGCCTCCCTCGATGATATCCTGCAGGGCCAGAGGGAGAAGACCGCCGTCAGGGCCAGGAATGGGGGTGGCCCACCTCCCCTGCCCTGGCCTGCCCTGAGTTATGCCCACACAAGACCCACAGCTGCCGGCCCCTGCACTGGAACATTCTTTGGAAAAAGCCAACAATTTCATGCTGTTATTTTAATATTAGCCCAGGTAGAAAACTTGGAAAAATATAGATATGAACAGTGAGGTAAATACATAATATCTGAAAATCCCACTAGAGATGATCACTAAAATGATTTTGGTCCATTTCCTCCCCTGGCTATTTTAGTGCCTTTCTATAATGTGCATTTATATAGCTTACACTCGCACCCGGGTCAGAGGCTGTACAAAAAAGCTGAGTCGTCTGATGGCTTCCTGTCCTGTGTACAATTGGTTTTGGATGAAGGGACCTGATCATGTGTACCTTTGTTCAGTCCATGACACAGGAAACAGGGTTGTGATTAAAAACACAGGCTCTAGGATGGATGGTGGGTTTCCAATTCTGACACTGCTGTGTGACCTTGGGTAAAAATGACTTAACCTCTCTGTGCCTCAGTTTCTCTGTGAATAAAATGAAGACAACAATAGTACCTGCCTCATCGGGTGGTTGCGATGATGTTAATATTTGTAAAGCTGCCAATCAGTGTCTGTTACCATGTCAGTTTTTTGTTGTTGTTGTTGCTGTTAAATTAATAAGTATGTGTTGAGTGTTCCCATGTGTGAGGTACTGGGCTAGGCATGGGGACATGTGTGAACAGCCTTTAGGATTCCCTCAGGGAGTTTATATCCTACCATGAGATGAACAGTCATCATGCTAGAGGCTGAGGTACAGGACAGAGCTGCTGTGAGGGGGGCTCTCTGGGTGGGTGACGTTGGAGCAGAAACCCAAATGAGCATAGCAAGAGGGTCCTGGGAGAGTGCTCCAGGCAGAGGACATCACAAAGGCGAAGGCACTGAGGTGGGCATGTGCCTTTAGTGTGTGAGGAACAGCAAGGAGGTCTGAAGTGGAGCGGGTTGGATGAGGCGAGAAGGGTGGGGAATGAGATCCGAGGAACCAGGGCATCCTCTCGAGCATGGAGGCCCGCAGGCTGGGGCAGGAATGTAAGGGAAACGATGGGAAATCAGGGAAGGTTTGGAGCAGGAGTGTGACCTGCTTTAGAGGGATCCTGTATGTGTAACATATAGGTGTATACTGTAATGCATGTCATTGTATATAATATACATACAACTGTAGAATGGGATGCTTCAGCATCTACCATTTGCTATGTTGGTCATTATTTATTAGAATAAGGGATGAAAGTTGATTCTGACAAACAATGGTCTGTGTGCCAGATGCTCACAGTGGTGCAGAAGCAGCTCAGACACTGGGCCGGGGTGGGGATGAGGGGCCGTCTTTCCTGGCATGGTGGGTGGCTTCAGTCCTTGGCCACAGTGCCGCCCAGTGCTTATGCAGCAAACCTCTCCCTGGGATCTGGGAAGGACACTGACAACCAGAGCCCTGATCACTAGCGTAGATTTAATCTTCTAAGAGGCCAGAATAGCAAGGACAGGATTTTAAAAGCCTGAACCATGAGTGCCAATCCATCTCTGGGGTCCTTTTTTACCAAGAAAAGGGAAGACAAGCACATGGAAAGCAATCATTTTTGCACCCAGACTTTCCGATCAATCAATTGGAAAGAGAAAACCTGAGGATAGCAATCTTGGACAGGCGCTGTTTTAATTCTGGACAGTGAAACACCCAGAGCCCTGCCCCATCGTTGGCAGGAACCTGCCTTGTTCAGGGGTTGGAAGCAGAGCCTGAATGGTGCCTTCACCTAGTTGGCACACAGGTTTCCTGAGGGCAGTCAAATGCTAAGCAGCCACCGGAATCGTCTCAGTCCTGGCCAGGGCCACTATCCGGCCTACTTCAGGGGACAGAGTCCATTTTTCCTTCCAAGAAGAGAGCTTCAGAGAGGAACCTCTTCCTTCTAAACCTGGAGGACATGGCCACAGGGAGACCAGGCCTCAGCCTGTGCTGACAAGCCTGACACATGAGGTGAGTGTTCCCAATCATCCCCAGTTTTCCTGCTGCCTGCGCTAGACCAGCCCTTTCTCAGAACTGAATGCCATCACGTGACTGTTCTTTGACTCTGGACTTGATGATCTGATTGGGGAGAGCATACGGAGGCGAAGTAGCTGACCATTGCCAGGAGAGCACCTGTCACCCTTCCTGACCCAACTATGTGCCGGCAGGGGATCCCTGTCCTCCAGTTCCTGCCAACCGCCTCACCAGCAACTGGGGCGTGGGAGGCTCTGACCTCCTTATCCAGCCCCTGACTGAGGAGGGGAAGGGAAAGGAGAGAGAAGGGGTGAGGCTTCCCCATAAAGGCAGAGCAGGCAGCCTAGCTGGGGGATTGCATGCATGCTGCAGTGCCATCCCACCTGGCAGCTACTATGGGTGTGTGTGTGTAGGGATGGGGGGAGGGGGTGGCAAATGCGTGCTTGCGACACCATCAACTGCTACCAAACCCCCGCCAGCTCTTGTTATGTGGCAAGAAGGCTTCTGTAGTTACTTAGTGATGGGGCAAGATTTTGGTTAAGCTGAGCCGAACTCCTTCAAACAGAAACACATACTTGCCCCAAGTTCAGATTTTATCTTATTGGGGAAAACGACACCAAAAAAACCCAACAACCCATAAACATAAGAATAACGTTGGACACCCTCTGAAAATATAACTTAGCAGGAACCCTTTCAGAGTTTTGTTTCCCCGCTGTAGATTTTAAGTCACTGTTTCAAAGGTAACACTTAACTGCCAGCTTCCCTGGGGTGGCCCAAAGACCACTGGATCACATTCCTGACTTTTCAAAATGAATTCCAGAGCTCTACACAGAGCGCCCAGGTTGAGAAGAGAGGTCAGAAACGGCCCGAATGGGACTCACTCCAGTGTGTTTGATTGGCTGTTGGCATGAATTCTCCATGTTGACAAAAACAGGGACTCAACCCAAGGCTCTATTGATCCTCATAGCATAAATATGATCTCCTACACTATAAACACGAAGAGGTAGAAATGAAGCTGGGCATTCACTAACGTGCCAATCAAGGAGCTCGTGTGAGAGCAGGGAGGGAGAAGGCCGCGCTAGGGCGGCAGGGCCAGCTCTGCGCAGGAAGGGGGCCACGGTGCACCGCCCCGGCCTTCCCGGCCTGGCTTTCTGAGGTCTGGCTGGCAGACTGCTTGAGTCTTTTGCAGAGCGTGTAGCGGCACTGAGGTGGACATCATCTGGGAGAGAGCTCTGGCAGCCAGCGTCCCTGGCACGTATGCAACTGTCCAAGGCCCCATCCTTCTCTTTGTGTGAGAAGAATTGGGTTTCTCACACAATAGACAGGACTCTTGCATTATTTAAATTCATTCTCTCTCTTTCTTTCATTCACCAAATGTCAGCTGAGCGCTACCAGGAGCCAGGCGTTGTTAGGCATTGAGGACCTAAAAGCAAACGTGACCAACTCCTTGCCCTAAGAGGCTTGGGGTGCGGGGACCCCTAAGGTGTGCGTGGGCTGCCAGGTCAGGGAGCGTGTGTATCTCCTGTCTCCATGCCAGGTTCCTGGGCTCCGAGAATGGCTCAGCTCCACAGTTTGGGTGTCAGTTAAAAAGACTGGCGTATGAAAGCGTGTGAAAACATTTTCATTACGAAAGATAAATGCTGAGAAATCTGCCCCCATGTCCATTCTAATCCTTTTCCTTTCCCGCGAAATATCCTGAGAAATCTACACATCCTTACGCCATGGCCTCATCATTTGTCACTGGTTCACGGGTTTCAGATTCGGTTCCCTCCCAGATCCCTGAAACTCCTCTTATCATGGCTACTGGGGGCATGCTGATGGTCAGTTAGTTCCAGGAGGCAATGTTCAAATGTGACACGCCCATGGCACCCGGGCCCAAGCCCCCTGCAGATGCCTGGACTCCTGGTAAGTGACCTCTCTTCTCCTTCAATCTCATGGTCCTGCCTTGGCTAAGGGGCCCACCAGTGGACTAGCTGTAGGCTCCTAATGCATCTTCCAGCTAGCTCTGGCCCCTTCCGGGCTTCTCTCCTCACCACTGCAGAGTGGTGTGTTTGCCCCCAGTGGCCTTGGTGATGACCCTGATCACACTAGACTGTGAGAGTGCTGGCTACACGTCTACCTGTCATCGTGCACGACCTGAGCTGCCAAGGGCAGGACCATGTATTACTCACGGTTAGCCACCAGTGGACGGGGGAAACTTAGCCCAAAGCAGCTGCTTGGTAAGTGCTCCGTGAGTGAGCAGAAGAGCTTGTCTGCAGCGACTACTGAACTGGGCGGGGTCCCAGCTATCTCCTTAGAAATCGCTAGGTTCTATGTGACGTAAGAATGCTGTCGGAGGCCAGAGCCTGGTGACAGCATTTCCAACAGCATAATCAGCTGAGGCTATCTGGGAAGGCCAGACAAATGGTTGATTTCAGTCTGTCATTGATGGCCTAAGTGACAACAGGTTATGATCAACTCCCTGCTTCAAAGAACATGAGGGACCCAGGTCCCAGAGAAAAGAGAACAGAGTCAGAGGCTGAATCCTTGGTGGATATGAAGGAAATTCACCCTCCAGGCCCAGGCCATTGCTCCTGAAAGGACAGGCCCGCAGGTGTCTGAACTCCGTGTTCGGACGCAAAGCTCAACACGGCAGCTTGTCAGACACAAGTGTTCCTCCTTAATGAGTCAGCCCGAATACACTCATTATTGCTTTCCTCCTGCCCATTATTAGCTGCCCTCAGACTTTGTATTTCATCTGCCATCTTTTTAACATCTCCATTCTGGTGAACCAGGGAGAAAGTGTTTTTGTGGAGTCAATATGAATCTAGGTGTGAAATCTGGGACCCAGAAAATGTCACTGACTTAGCACAGGTTACACAGGAAGTCAGGGGAAGGTCAGGGCCACCTGTGCTACCTTGCTGCCTCTGTGTCTCCACACACTGACTCGGCCCCAGGCTGCAGGGAATAGGACATGTCTCTATCTCTCAGGCGGGTGTGTTTCCTCAGTGACAGAGGATACGGATGAGTTCCTGAAGGATGTTCCCAAAATAAGGGGAGGGGGCATCACTCTTGCATCACAAGGCTTAGCAATCTAATCCTTCTGCAGAATGTTTTCAGTGATTCCCAACAGATAAGGAGAAAACTGGCCTTTTGACTATTCCCTAAAAGAGAACAGTTTCTATATTAAAAATGGCAATATTCACTGTCAGATGGACTGAGTGGTAAAGTAGCATAAAGTTATGACCAACAACAGTAGCCTCACATTCAGTTGGCTAAGTTACCGTTGTTTGTGATAAACTAATTATGAACAGGCCTTTCATTATAGATGTGTATGCACGTAGCCTGTCCATCCATCCAGGGGTCTTAAAAGCAACCTTCCTTCATAAAGTATATCTGCATATTTATTAAATATATATTAATTTATATTTTATGTACTATGCATTCACTATAACTTTATATATGGCACATAAATTATGCACACATTTTGTTCCCTTCCAAAGGCATGCTAGAATAACTTGAACAGGTTAGCACTCAAGATGTGTAGGCAGCAAATAACTCCAGAACTTCCCACCCACCACTCCCAACTGCCTCCTAACAGCAGTGCACAGAGTCTCAACTTGGCCACACCGTGTGAAGCAAGGTCCACTCTCCTTTGGACCTTGGACAAGATCAAACAGTCACCAAGTCCTAAAAATGACATCATTCTCAGAGTGATGTCTGGATACAAAGATAGGATGAGAATGTGCTTGGGCAGCACGCAGAGAGGGACAGTAGCAGCTGATCACTGCTTTTAACACTAGAATAAACTGTTTCACAGCATTCGGCATTTTTGAGAGGGTTCCAATCAGAATCATGGGGACCCATTCTCTTGTGAAGTTAGCGTCTGAAATTATGCTCTGGAGAGCCAACTCTGTCCATCTGCCAAGTGATTCTGATCCCCCCTGTTGAAGCCTGGAACACACCTGTTGGTTTGATACTCTGGGGGCAGCTTGTCTCAGAACCAGATGCTCCCCTGGGTGGACAGCAGGCATGAAGCACATCTGCATGTTCCCTGCATTTGCCTTGTTAAGATTTCAGCCTCATATTGTGGGTTGAGCCCCTCAATGATTTCTACAAATGTATAAATGCACTTGACAGCGCCTGGGCAGTAAGTACCTTTCAGCGGCCAGGTTGCATAGGAGCATGAATAACCAGGAAGCTTCACTTCAAAATCATTTCATTTTTTTTCTGACTTTGGTCAGGGAAGAGCGTGACACATTCGATAAGGTCTGACAATGACACTTCCAATTGAGAAGCGTCCTTGGTCCCTTTTCCTGTGATGAAGGCAGAAACGTCCCTTGGCCTGGGGATAACTTACCCTTTCCAAAGACTTCAGGAGGTTTTGTCTTTCTTTGAGCTTCTGAATACTGATGACAATTTTGTGTCTTGCACCTTTGGTAACATTCTGCAATTAAATAAAAGTTATATTTAAAAACATTTTTAAGAACAGCTTCGAGACTCTCGGAGGCAATTTAGTACTTGACTGTCTGCTTTGTTCTTACATAATTGCAGATTACTAAATGTCCATTTCTCTCTCTCTTTAGTACCTATTGCTATAAACCTCTTATTACTAAATATTTTAACTCCATCTCACTATAAATGTGCCTGTGTCTTTTGGCTGTGACCGTTTGGGAGGGTTGGGGTGGGAGAGAAAGAGAGAGCTATAAAAGCCAATCACTCTACCCAGAATGAAATTTCTTCATAGTCTTAAATGATCATTTTTAAGTCATACACTTCTTCAGGTTTTATCATTTCTTCATTTTTTAAAAAGATTTATTTTATTGTTTTTGAGAGAAGGTAAGAAAGAGAGGGCCCAGAGCAGTCTCCATAGTTGTACATCATTAGTTTTTTCACATAGTTTCATTCCACGCAGGTAGATGTAGGGCTGCATAGAGTGGAACTGAATTGGGGTCCTCCCTCAGGGCAAGTGAGAATCTTCACCCCTGTCTTGGCAGTTGCAAGTTGCACTGCAGCTCAGCATATGGGTTTGCACGGGCTGGGGCTGGGATTTGATCCCTGGACCTCGTGGTTGCAGGGTAAGCAAGCACTCTTAACCTGTTGAGCTATCCCGGCATCCCAGGTTTTATCATTCAGTGCCTCCCAGGTTCCCTGAAGGTTCCGGCCCCATATAGATACTCATGGCTTTCTCAAGCCTTTCCTGTGTTTCCCATTTTGAAAAGAAGTGAAGTCCAGTATAGGTCGCAGGTGGTGTCATGAAACATAGGCAATTTTTGTCAGTTCACAGCCCCTCTTTGGCTTACATAAGGAAAACTTAAACCTATAATTCATTTCAGGTAAATAAGTAGGATTAACGTTTAGAGTTGTGGATTTTATCTTCTCAATTGTGTAGCAATGGTGAGCCTAAGGATCTAGTTAAACACTTGTTGACTACAGATATGCAAATTTCCAAATAGGAGTCCTTCCTCAAATCAGGTCCCTCAGACAAACTTCCAGTGACATTTTAACTATAGATAGAATTCCTCCTAAAAAAGGAAAAGATGGAAACACCAGTGACATCTCCGTTACTTAGAAAAATTAACTGGTCAAGTGACAACTGAACTCACTCTTAAGATGAAGCACTGGGGGCATATTTCTGTTTAGCCTTGACTTTGATTTCAAGTGAATAAATTACTCCAAAAAGTTTGTGCTGGCCTCTAGCTTTTCCCTCTGTGTCAATTATTTCTTGTTTTTGATGTTTTTTTTCTCAAGTCAAACAACTGATGACTTACATTTTTCTTTTTTTCCCTTGCTCTGACCCAAACATACAAATGCTCTTAGAAGCAGTTCTCATCAAGCCCTGGGATCTCAAGGAGCAATCAGTACAAAAACAGCAGTGGGAGAAGTGTTAGGAAGTAGACATTAGTGCCTTTCATTCTCTGAGAATGTGAGGTGACTTTGGGTTTTGCCATGCATCTCAATACTGGTATTCAGCCAGGCCTGCAGAGGTTAACTGAGGGTTCTGAATGTGCAATGGGAACACAGCATCTACGGAGAGGTTTGCATCCAGACCAGCTATGCCCCAAATGATACAATGTCCTCTTCCTGCAAGGGAAATACTATTAGCTTGTTCAGACCATTAATTCTTTTAAATCATGGCTCAAAGGAAACTGGGGTCAATTTGAAACATGCAAATAGCATTTTAAACAAGGGAAACAAAGACATCAGGCAGATCTATTTACTCCAGCACAGCAGGGGTTCGGGGGTTCTTTGACTGGCCTGGCCTTTGGCATCCACACTTGGAGAAAGATGGCTTAGAAGGAGGAGGAACTTTGTCCTTTATGGTATGCAGAGAGGAAATGAAATCTGAGACCTGGTGTAATCCCAGTCTCAATGATTGTCCCATGTTATTGAAGGTGGTTAGAAGAAAAAAAAATATTGTACAACTTACTCCAACTTCAACTCAGACCAGTTTGAACGTGCTTGTGTACAAGTGTTGGGAAAAGTCTGAGTTCTGATGTGGTGCATCTACTCAATAATTACTAGAATTTAGCTGATTTGTAGCCAGACTGAACAACAGACAACTAATCAATCTGTCATTCCCTGAACAAGCCCTGGTCACACAGAGGGAGGGAAGAGAAAAGGAAATCAAAAGCAGAACACGGGCTCTTCGAGGTCTTGGTCAAATGTCACCTCCTCTAGGAGATGACACTGATTCCTCCCTAGTGCCCTTGAACTTAGTGCGCCTAGGTGCACACCTAGGTCATCCTTTTTATATAAGACTATCTCATTCTCATTTGCCCTGTGGCTATCTGTTTGTCTTCCATCTCCTACTGGACCCTGAAGGCAAGAACCCAACCGCACTCACCACGCCTTCTACACACTCGGTCATTCCTCAAAGAAGGCAAGCTACTGGGAGGGGATAAGGATGGGTTCCAACAAGGCCGCTCTTGGACTTGAATTTCAGGTTCTTAGGGAATGAACCCTGGAAGCACATACCTGAGCCTCCAGCTGGCACTCCGTGAGGGCCATCATCTCCTCGTAGGTCATCTGCGAGAAGAGCGCCGCGTACTTGTGCAGGCGGAGGCTTTTTAACCAGGCTGGAACATCTGTGGTGCAAGACGTGCAAAGATGGGAGAGAAATTGAGAGGGAACGGGAAGAGATGACAAAAGATGCGGAACAGACAGAGAAAAAGAGGTGATGGTCAGAGGGAAAAAAGAAAAAAAAAACCTTTATGTTACTATTTAATTTTGGCAGCAAATTGTGGACTTAGAAGTCTGGGTCTAGTCCTGATGTGCTCTCTTATTCCACTTTCGACCAGGAGGGTTGCTACCTTGGGGTCCATGGGCTTCAGGGCATACAGGAATTCCCTAAAACAGTATCCCAATTTGTGAATATCTGGGTAGTTTTCTGGCAGAGAACCATCCTACAGAACCATCTTACAGAACCATAGCTGCTGTAAGATTCCCAAAAGGATTTATGACCAAAAAAAAAAGGGCAAGGAACCACTGCTCAGCCCAGATTGCTTCATTACTGATTTGGAAAGAACTGACTTAGACTTTTAAAAGATATATGTAATAACTCTTTATCCTCAAAACAATTGCTTTCTAGGTTCACTGCAAATTGCCACATGCTATTTCTGTCAATTCCACAATGACAGGAAAACTAGGCAGCTGTTGACCCCCTTGGGTGGAGTCTGTCATTCTTAGCCTGATCTTTCTTCTGCCTTTCTAGTGGGAGTGTGTGTGTGTGTGCGTGTGAGCATGCTGACCATTCTCCAAGCTACCGAATGTATCTGGATGTGTCTCTGACATTTTCCTTGAATGTCAACCACAAACATACCAGGATGTGAAAGGTCCAAAGACAGGCTAAACCATAAGGTAATGAAAATTCCAAATGTATCAAAAATGAGCCCCAAGTTTGGGATTGTAGAGTTAGGAAGATTAAATAGTAACTATTGAAAACCCACAGAAGAACTATTACCTTGCTATGTACAACCAAAACAAAGCACTTGCCCATGCTCTTTTAAGTCAGAGTTTTTGAGCTGATAATATCTTTGAGAAGTCTCTAGAATCATCTTCCCCCACCCACGACTCATTCTAAAGATGGCAAAATTCAGTCATTAATTCTAGGCCACAGAGTATGTGGTAAAATGGGGACTATACCCAGGTCTCTTGATTCCCAGTTTCGACCTACATTGTGTCAACTTCTTGAAAAATAAGGACAAAACAGCCCAGCAATGGGAGGGCTAAATACACAGTGACTGCAAAGTACTTTGAAATGCTGAAGCACTGGGTAAATGGTATTCATGCTTTCAATCAAGTATTACTAACCATGCTGACTGCAAGACACTGTCTATCACTAAGTGCTTTATTCCGAGGCACTGACAGAGACAATATCACTCCAAAATAAGTGGAGACCTTCCAATTTTTCAATGTCTAGAGTAGTTACCTGGGATTGATTACAGAGGCCTGACATGAAGCCGGGCCTCTGGGTGAACCAAGCCTAGGCTGAGGAAATGTGGGTATGAGATGATCCCCTGAAACTCAAAGATATAGGAGGGGAGGATGGGTCTGGTAAGGTAACCTCTTAATTTTCAGTAGCATGAAGGCCAAAGAAGAATTTCTGGAGAAATAGAATTGGATATCCCATGGCATTTTAAGAACAGATTGTCACCTCAAGCAAGAAATCACTTGGTTCTGTGCTTGGAGCCCTTCATTCTACTGTGACAAGTGGAGAATCCCTCTGGGACCATCATTAAATGCAAGGAGATTGGGCTTCCCCAGACACACAGTATCAACAGCTTACATCCTCCTCAACTCAAACTGCTGAGATTGGATCAAGAGTCCAGGATATGCCAGCCCAAGAGGTGCTTTCTCTCCTGTGACATCCTAGAGCTGTCAGACTTTATTCTCCACCATGTTTCAGTTGCTATTAAAATAATGTTTATACTTCTGCAGGGTGAGCAGCAAATAACTACAAATCCGGCTTTCAGACCAGTAATAAATTACCTACCATTTTGTCACCAGGTTTCATGTTTGCTATCTACATCTTTGAAAAGCCCCAAGTCACTACTCGGAAAACTCAGTGATCATGACTCAGAGAAGTCTGGGTAAGCCAATGCCACACTTGGGTACAATTCATCACAAAAGAGTATGAGCAACCTCATGGGCCAAATTTTGACCCGTTGCTCTCCAGCTTAATCATGTAAAATCCACTGGTGAGTAATCAGAATCTTCAGCTACTAAATCACGTTGCAAACTGGGTGCTTTATAAGCTAAAGCGACAATATGGTGTTTTAAGAGTTGGGGAGAGTGGAGTGCGAGTCTTGGCTTGGCAAGTCTCAGTCCACTCAGTGCTAGTTTCTTTGTATAAAAATATGTGACAACCAGAATTCCCTTGGTTAGAGAAATGGAAGAACCTGATTCACTCATTTAGTCAAAATGCAGGCCATTGGGAGTTGTTTTCCTAGAAAAGGTTCCCCCACAACTTCAGAGCATGGCGAGTTAGGCCTCCCTGAAGCATCATTTCTGGATATGTTCAGGGGAAATGTAAGCTCCTCTTGGCTCTCTGTTCGCTGAAGCAGGCACATGTGGACTCTGATATACAGAAAGCTTCTCAGTGCCTAGCTCAGTGCTGCGTGGTGCTGAAAGAGCCCCCCTTCCTGCAACATGAACTGATACACACAGAAGAAGAAATCCCAGTTCTTACAACATAGCCTCCTAACCTGCACTCCCTGGTTGGCGGTGAGGAGCCTTCCTTTGCCAAGGATGAAAACAAAACACCATTAAAAGGAAAACAAACCAGAGAACTGAGTGCTTTCATTATTTGACTCCTCCCAAGCCAGGAATTCCAATGACTTGGATGCTAGATTCTGTAAGAAGTTGGCCAGAGATGAATTTTAACTAAAGCTCAGGTCTTCCCCCATGGTCCAGATGCCACATGGTTGGATACAAAGCTGAGCACCACCTAACATAACCTCAGATCTCCCTTTTTCATTCTGAAAACTGTGGCTCTGACTGGAAGACACAGACAAGCAGGGGAGAACAAGAGGTGTTTTTTTGGAGGAGCTGATATGTGATTGAAAGCACACATGTGCCCTGGGCTCTGCTTCTGACTAGCACACAGCCATTTAGCTTCCTCAGGGTTGCTTCTGATGGACGTGCCAATGGAAGTCCCAGACTAAAAAGTTACCCTTATGCAGTGTGACATAAAGATGCCTTGCTATATGCTGAGATGACTTCCTTGCCGAGAATGGGCATCCTGGTATTTGCTCACTCCACATTTATTGAATGACTGCTCTGGGGGCCAGGCTCTGTGAAGTCATGTCCCTGCCATCAAGAACTTGTAATCTGGAGACAATGGCTGACTTTTGAAATAAATGATAATAGCTGCAGGATGAGCGTTAAGTCTACTCTAAGTTCTAGGGGGCATGGAACAATTAGCATTTTGGTTTGCACTGGGGAGTGAGGGATGACTTCACAGTAGCAGCAATTGCAAACCACGCTGAGGAAGCAGGGACAGCATATAAAGAAGTCACACAGCCCAGAGAGCACTGGGGGTTGAGCAAACCCCTGGGTGAGCGATGGAGAATGATTAGACACAAGGTGGGGCAAAAAGGCAGAGGTCAGATGACTGAGCTCTATAATGTCGAAATAAGAAGAGTAGACTTCATTGTGGGTTTTGAGAAGCTGTTGAAATCGAAGCAGTAGAGGCACAGACAGACGAAGATGTAAGAAAGATGATGACTCAATGGGAAGGCTGGACTACAGGAAGGCGAGAGCGGGGGTCAGGAGGTGAATTCAAAGCCCTTGGGGCCGGCTTGCGAGGGCAGCGGCAGATGAGAAGGCTGCGGATGGGCGGCACTTGCAGATTGAGGAAGCACAGGGAGGAAAAGAGGGAAAGGGGACTCATGAGGATGGCTCCTCTGATTCAGGTTTGGTGAGATGGGAAATAAAGCAGCGACAGAAAATGCAGGGGAGCACAGGTTTGGGGGTGAGAAGAGAACCATGATGGACTCTACTTTAGATCAGGAGATGTCATCACTGTTGGGTCATCCAGGTGGAGAAGTCAAGAGCTCAAGAGCTCTGAAGAGAGGTCTGAGTCAGAGAACCATTCTCCTTTTCAGTAGCACACGGTGGTTGTTTTTTCAGCCAAGGAAGGAAGTGTGAGCACTCAGGGAAAGAGCACAGAGTGACAACAGGGGAGAGCCAGGTGGAGCCCTTGGAGTGCCAGGCTTTTAGGGGAAGGTGTGGGAAAAGAAGCCCATGAAGGACACTGAGAAGGCCAAAGGGTAGCAGGTTTCTAGGAGAAACACCACCATTCATATGCCGACAGTGGAACCCCACGCGACAGCATCCATCCTTTACAAAGCTCCTTCTAGATCTTTTTGCAGTCCACAGTGGCTTATCTTCTCATGGCCATTTTTTTTTTTATAACCGTGCTATGTCCCTTTTTTATATTTACCTGCTGGTCATTACAAGCTTTCAATTATGTCGATTTCTATTTCCCTTTTAGAGTTTGGATGAATCAGCCATGGAGAAGCTTTGTGGTGCAGACAACTGCTCATGTAGAAGCTGGGCTCCAATCAGAACTCGGGCTACTCCAATTAGAACTCAGTCCGATTTTCTCAAATGCCTGCTGTGAGTGGCTGAAAATATAGTCAGGTCAACAGACCTTACAGTACCTGCCCCACCAACAAGGAGGCCCCACAAGAGAGAATGCTGGGATCAGCATTGCTGAAGGGCCTACTATGGAAAGCAACAAAAAAGGCAGGGAGTAAGGCCTCCCTGGAAGAGAAAAACATGAACAGCTTGTTTTCCACAAGAAGCCTCACCTGTTGTGGTCCTGGTACCTGCAGATGGAAGAGAAACTCCCACTTGCCACAGAAAGCCCAGCCAATGTCAGGCAACTCTTCAAGGTGACTGCATCCTTGGTCTTTGAAGTGGAGAAGACGAAAGTCAAGTGAGGGGTAAGTAGGGACTAATGCTTCAGTGTTGAAACTATTCCTTTCAAAAATGAACAGCAGAAGTCTAGCAATACTGTCATGATGACTGAAGACTGTATTTTTTGGCCAGAGCAGAACAAGAAGCCCCATTCTGTTCTAGCCTCTGAGCAAAGAAAAGATGGCGTCTTGATCTCTGATCCCCGTGGAGCTTTGAGAATGCTCCTCGATTCTGGGGTGTGTCCATGTGGCCTCCTGGAGGGGTTCCAGGCTGATGGGGAGCATGTGGAGGTCTTAGGAGGCACTCAGATGGCTTACTTCGAGGCAAACTACCCACTTAGAGGGATGAGATATAAACAGAGGGGCTGAATTTTTCCTGGTAGTTTCCATTAGCTTTAACATTCATAAGTGATGTTCTACACACAGCCTGCTTTGCATTGTTAAACAGTGGCCGGGTTTCACATCAAAAGCTGCCCTCTGTGTGCTGCACAGTCCTGAAAGCACATCACATACTCGGTAAAAAACAGTGGCCAAAAGACTCAGGACTTTTAGAATTTGGGGGAATCTTGAGGGTTTGCTCTTCAGAAACATCAGGACTCTCAGCCTTTCTGAGAAGAGGTAGCAGAAGTCTGAGCCTATTAGGAACTATCTGTGCAGGTCGTATGTTGGCATTTGGGAATAAACAAAGTAAAGCAAATTTACTAAATCCTGGCATTTAAGTTCAATGAATTCAAGACAGTGCCTAGAAAGTTAATATTCAGAAAATAGTGACTCGTTCCCATAACAGCCATGCTGAAAAGTCTCAGCCACACATGGAGCTGGGTCACATCCACTTCCCTTTATGACTCTGTATTCACAACCTTTCTTACAAAGGCTTCTGATGGGTTTTTCCTTCTTACAAAAGATCACATTTCTCAATAACTTTTCTAATCTTGTTCTGGGACAGGCAGAGGTTCAAAGGCCTACATTTCAAAAACAACTCAAAACCCCAAACCAGCAACTTCAGAATAAGCAATATATTTCTTTTGCTATGGACAAAAAACATTTACATAAGTTTCATCTATGAAAGACTCAGAAAAGGCCAACTGAGCATCTTTTATAGTCACTTGTCTCCTCCAGGCTTAACTGCTATGTTTCTATCAAGGCTACTGGAGCCAAAGGTTTCCCTTTATCATTCCTGGACAAAAACTATATAAACAGTTTCAGTTACCTCTATATTTTTGTACTAAGATAATGCCACACATCATAAGTACACCCAGTTAATGTTAATTTGTAAGGTAAGGCTGAAGCTCATATAAGAGAGACCCCCCCACCCCCACCCCCCTGCAATCTCTACTCTTCTCTCATTGATAACTGCGATGAGAAACTCAGGGAGCTTCTCACTCTTAGGAGCCCAAAGCTACAGGCTTTGCTAGCCTGAAATCTGGAATACAGTTCCCCTCATGAACTTCACCACAGGTAAGCACAATGCTAAAACTGCAGGTGAGGAGAGGAGCCAGGGCTCTTAAAAAGGCTGAGCCAGTGAAAAGCATGGTACACTGTGGTCCTCGCTGGCACACTTCTACTGGAAGGTTCTACAGGTCCCCACACTCACCCTGCCCCACATGCTGTACATGCCTCCAATCTGTTTCTTCTCCTATATACTCTTTATTATAGATGGTGCTATGTGCCATGCAGATGTTCCAGGCAGAAACCTGGGCATGATCCTAAATTCCTCCCACTCCATCACTGTCTACATTCCATTACTATACATTTATCTCAGAGCGGTTTCAGTTCTATCTGACCAAGATCTCACGAACACAGTCCTTGTCTCCATTGTCACTGGCAATTGCCTTGGTCCAATTTCATTTTCCTCCTCAATTACTGAATTATCTTCCACCTTTCAGCTGGACTTCAAATCGACAATCCTCTGTCCCCTCCTTACTTTGATTTATCCTTCACACTGCTGCTTGGGTCCTATTTCTGGTATGCAACTCTAAGCAGGTCCTTCCACTGCTGACGTTCCTACCAACGTCAGGATACAAGCAAAAATCCTTCTCGAAGACTAGTATCTGGCTTTTCCCTCTCCCAGACCCTTCTCATGTGCCCTTAACACTCAAGCCATAGGACCTACTTGGCCAAGTTGTCTCGTCACACGTTGTTCCCTCTGCCTAGAATGCCCTTCCCTCACCTTCTATATTTGGGTTACCTGCAATCATGCTGTGGGACTTAGCTCTAGGCCTCTCCTCCTCTGGGAAGTTTCCTTGATTTCCCTCCACTTTGACTTAGGGCCCTCGTTGGCGCCAGCCCGGACCCAGGGCAAGTCTCCGAGACAAGATGTTTTCATAGCTGTGCACCTGCATCAGGTACTTGTTTGTTGCTCATGAGATAGTGAGGTCTTTGGGAGAAGAACAACCTTTTCATCTCTGTTTCCCCAACAGCTAATCCGAACAAAGCCTCTCTCAGCAGGTACTCGAAAAAGTCAACTGACTTGAATGAGGACAAAAATGAAACCCATTAATCAGCCTTTCTTCCCTTCTTTCTGCTCCCATATAATGTGGCCACTTGCCCATCAATAGTCCTGGCCTTTTGATAAGCCTTTAGTTGGGTTTCTCCATTTCTGAGGACATGATGCTAATAAGAGTGCAAATGTGCTTATTCCACCAATGAATTTCTCTTCCATATTTTCTCTTCTTTCTAGAAATTTATGAGGATGTACTTTTCTTTTCTTTTTCTTTCTTTTTCTTTTTGCCCTCGTGGCCACCTGAAAGCTTTGCATGAGAGAAGAGGTAACAGAGAACATTCCGCCAAAGGAAAGAAGGATATTGTAAGTGAGCACTGACTAAGAATCAAGAATCTTTCACTTGGGAAAAGTCACAGTGAGGTTTTTGCAAAGAACAAGGACAACTGAATTTAGAAACCACAACCAGTATGTTTAGTCCAAACATGTATAACCAGTAGCTTCCACAGGGAACGTTAAAGGGAAAAACTTTTATATTCCATTCAGGCTCTCAATTCCGTTTATTCATTCCTAGTTGAGTGGCTGATCCCATTCCTTCCTTAGCCTGAAATATCTGTCTGAGATTCCCTGCCCCAAGGGACAGCCAATCTGTGCTTTGGAGCTGACTTAAATCTTCAGGAGGGGTATTTACTATAAAAGGAAAAACAAAGCAAAGCAGGCAGATCATGTTAATCCTCTGAGAGCAGGAGTTGGTCTACTTGGGAAAGAACTTAGTGCGAATCCTTGGCAGGGAGTGCTGACCCCAAGACAAAAAGAGGGCAAGATTGATGTTTGTGAAAGCATAAAAAGAGCAAGAATGCCGGGCCCTGAGCTTTATTTCACACTTTTGACCCAAGAGGTGCATTCCTAAGGGACAATTCATAGCCAAACCTGGCTCCTCCGTCTTGATGAAAAGGAAGGACTGGATGAACACAGAGTTTCAGCAAGGTATGCACAGCTGTTGGCAAGAACGATGAATTCACACTAAATTAAACTCAATTATGAGGGCTTTTTATCCTTTTCCCAAGGTGTGGGGCGAGGGCTGACATGCATTCCCTGGAGACTTGGAACTCCTCCAAATAATACTACAGATTCCTGGCTGTTCTAGTAAACGAGGCGTTTAAAAATTAGGAAAATAGCAATTAGATGATGGTATCGTGAGGTGGATCAGCGCACCACGTTAAAAGGGCTGACACTCCTGTCAAAGGGTCTGGTCACAAGAAATAAAGAGAAGTGGATCTGAGAGAAAGAGCTGGCTCTTTTTAAAAGCATTTCATTGGATTTCATGTTTCATTTCTCAGAAAGTATGAATTAATTTGGAAGTTGAAACCAGCATGTGCTCTTGGACCTGGGACTCAAATGACACACTCTTGGGACAGGCTTGTTCAGGGCTGCTTCTCCAGCACCTCCTGGGAGGCCATCCCACATAGTCTGGGACGGTGGTGTCCTGAGCAGTAGCCACCTCCTGAAGATGAGCCAAGCCAGGCTGGGGTTTCACAGATACGGACCCCTGACCGGAACGCTGCTGTTTGCAGGTGTGGATGGCTTCACGGCCTGGCCTATCAGCTGAACTGCACATATACCTTTCCCACAAACAGAATCCTTCATTGTCTCTCGTGTTTCTTCCTTCTAATGGCTTTTGCCCTTTAATTTGCGAAGGGCTTTATACTTTAAATCCTGAGCCAATTCGTGGGGAGAAGTACAGTTCAATGGGTCAGCGCAAAGTGGGCAGAGAAGAGAGTCAGCCAGGCATCCAAAGGCCCATTTTCTGACCACACCCTTTGGGCCTATAAAGAAAATCATGGATATAAGATCTTGTTTGTGTCATTTTCAGATTGAAGAAGCTCTGAGGAGACAATGCTCATTCATTCAAAAGGAAGGACTCAACGAAGCTTATACTGCATATGGGATACTTCTTGAACTTTGGAATATTTTGGTTTTTATTTTAAAACAGGGATAGAGCACTTACTAAGTTTTTAGTTCATTCATTTCTCTTGAAAAATATGCTCTTTGCTCATTTCTCACCTCAAAATGCCAGCATGTAATGAGCATACCTTTACCTACTCTGAGAGAATGACTAAGGTATTCATAAGGCCTTTAAAAAAAAAAAGCAAAGGAAAAGAAGAAAGGAAGGGAGGAAAGAAGAAAGGGAAAGCAGGAAGGCAGATACGATGGAAAAGAAATAAAAAGAAAGGGAAGTAAAAGGAAGAAAGAAACAAACTTCCTGTAACCAGTCAGTGGGACCAGTATTCCTCTCTGGGACAGGTCTGTAGCCTGGTGAACTGCCTTCCTGGAGGACCCTCCTTACCCCACAATACAAAGGCCAAGGCCCCCTCCCCCTAGTTACCAATGAGAACCACACATACACTTTCTTGGAAACACGCCATTCAGACACTGCACTTTGCCTGGAAAGAAGCTAGTCCAGAGCGATGGCTATTTCTGCCTCTCTTGGTCCCTCAGGTACCCTGATGCCCCAGTGACAGATGCCCAGTTGGCTTACCTAAAGCATGGCTGAGTCTCACCTGCTACCCATCACCTGGGCCTCGGCTGCTTGAACACATAACTATAGTATAAACTCAGAAGTGGATTTTGTTAGGTCTCCAAAATTATGACCTATTTTCCCGAAAACTGTGGAAGAGAAAGAGGACACACACCCTCCTCCATGCCAAAACAAACCATTGTTCTTGCTGCCTGTTAAACACTTTGCAAAGACCCCTCTCTATCACCAGAGGACAGTATCAGAACACGTCCCACTGGGTCTGGGCACTCCGCACAGGACCCATCACGGGGTGGGGTGGGAGGACGCAGGCTAAGCAGCGTGAGGAAGGGGCCAGGGAGGCGCCGGAAGGCAGCTGCGGGTCAGCGTCATGCCCCCGGCGCACAGGTCCCATTTTCCAGCCTGGCGCTCTCACAACTGGCATCTTGCTGGGCAGTTTTGGTTTTCGTTCTGTGCCAGCCTTCCGTGGCTGGGAGGGGACTCAGGTACAGAGCCTCTGATGTCAACCTTGACTCTTTTCAAGGAAAAGATCAGAAACGGCAAGACCTCAGGACCACTGATGCCAGCAAAAAGTGCTCTCAGAGCCTCCCCTCTGCATCGGGTCCCAGGAGAACGGCTAGATATTGTGTTTCCATCTAAAATCGGTACTTGTGGCTCTCTGATGAACATCTTGCCCTAAGGACTTCTCAGCTCTTGAACAACTTGGCATCTAAAAATACAAAACACACACATCCTCTGTGAACCTATCATGGGTAATTAGGGAATCTCTCTCTTTATAAATAGCGTTAGCAGAGAGTAGATTTACAGGGCAACGTGGAAACATTTATTTATGTTGCACCGAAGGCCTCTATCACCTGAATGTAAATCTGTTATCAGGCTTAAAACACTGTCAGAGAGTCTCAGTGGTATTTTCATGTCCCTTAAACAGATGCAGAGAAAAAGGTTGAAAGGTTTCTTTGGATATCAAATGACAAGGGAGAGGGAAAGGAATCACTACTACAGTTCTGCATTAAGAGGCTTAGAAAAATGATCCTGCGGTTTGTTTTGCTCAATTATTGATGGTTCCCTGGCCAGGGCAAGCCATGGCCAGCAAGGTAGAAGGCTGGGGCAGCCCAGTGTCTTTACAAACAGGGCAGAATGAGGACGTTCCTGCACACCGCAGATCCTATCAGCGGTGGCTGTGATTCATTTGTCCGCAACTCACTGCATTAAAAAAATACATAATAAAAGAGGATGCCTCCTCTTCTTGCTCTAGTTCTTTCTTGTTTCCCAGATTTTGGCAAGAAGCCCTGGAAGGGCAAGCCGAGGCCTTTTCTCCATGGTCAGCCCTGGAGCTCTGCAAGAGATGGATCCAAGGCATATGCCCAGGGTTGGGGGTGGGAAGTGGGGAGGCTCTTTCTCTCTTACTGACTCCCTCTCTTTTTACCCTTCTGACTCCAAATAAAGGGAGGGACTCTATTCCCAGTGGTTTCTCGTTGAGTCACTCACCTTTCATACCACTACCTTCTTCTTGGAATGTGTTACGAGCAGTGGTCTGATCTTCTAAGTGTTCACTCCCACCACTTCCTGAAGAGGCTACACTGCTTTGTGGAGACAGGGGGGCATGATCGGATGGGAGGCACTGGGGTCCTCTAGCTCGCAAGTCCTCATGAGACATCCATCCATGTCCTAGAGGCTGGTTTGGCACATTCATGGGTGGGGTAAGGGACACAGATCGTTTCAAAGGGCTGTGGTGTGCCTGGCCTGAGAGAACTGGAAAAAAAAAATGAAATAGGTTATTCCCCCCCTTTAGCCTGGGCCACAGAAGAACCCATAATACCCCTGAGAGATGCTGCTAGCTATCTTACAACTCCAACAGTGCTCGTAGAAGGTGAATGCGGGATAGCTAAAAAGGATGCTGTCTACCTCCTGGTGGGTTGGGTGACTCTAAGGAGGCTACACCAGTAGTGCCCACACATCTGACCTTAGCCTTTGTGGGCTGGGATCTGGTTTTAGTTCTAAATAGAAATCGGGCTTCATAGCAGTAGGCCCATCAATCAGGTGAGACTTGACAGCCTGGCAGAGTGGCCATCTGCCAAGAGCGAAGAGAACACGTAATGGACAATTTTTTTAAAAAAACACAAAGAACGACATGAGCCATGTCGTTAGGGTGGACTTCCTGACCAGCAGGGCTCTTTGCTGAACTGCGTGAGCAGAAGGTAGAGGAGTCCTTCCAATCAGGAATCAGGGAAACTATCACCTCTGACAGGAGGTGCAGGCTCAGCAAGGGCCCCAATCCTACCACGAATCTCAGGGAATGGAACTCTGGCTGCTGTGTGTGAAAGGGTTGATTCTTTCCCTCGGCTTCACAGGTTAATGCCAAACTTTATATGGAAAACACTTCCAGGTAACAAGGCTTTCATTCAGAAGCCTGTGGGGTGCTCTCAGTAAGCTGGGACTGGTTTTCACCAGCATGTTCAGCCCTTCCGCATAGTGGGCAACATCTGTGCAGCCCTCATTTTTAATTTCTTTTCCAGAAAACTAGGAAAAAGCAACAAAATCCACATAACTAGCCAAATTAAACTGAGGTCATTCAAGGGAAGGATTTAACCAAAATCAACGCCAGGGGAGCCGATGTTACCCTTGGTTGGTTTTCCTGGGCGTGTAAAGTGACAACTTCACAAAAGAACCCTATTCATAACATTCTCTCAGCACTGGTTCCTGATGGGTCCAGTTTATTTTGACTGCTGCAGTGCTAACATGGAATTGAGCCACTTGCGTTTTAAAACATTTTTCAGGGAAGCCATTAGGTTTCGTCTCAGCCTCTCTCCCCTCCAATGAGGTTATTTGCTCACCCAAATCCGAACTAGTACTTCTTTGCTAGCTTGAATCTTTCTGTGTTTTTTTTTTTGTTTGTTTTGTTTTGTTTTGTTTTTTTGAAGCAGACCTAACATCTCAATGTAAGACATTCTGCTTTTTGTTAAGCTGCATCTCTGGGGAGGGGCAGCACCCACATAAAGACCTGAGTAGCAGTTTATCTTGCCCCCACTTAAAAAGATAAATACCAGAGACAAAAGCCTAGCTGTTTCCAAAAGGTGTGTTTGGGGCAGTAGTGGAGTGGGTTGGCTGCTTGAGATCAGCTGACATTAACCAGGCCCTGAGAGTAATAGGCTCATACCTTACTGTCAATATTTCCACCTGGCTTCATGTGGCTAGAAGGGGAGCCTTGTGTATGAAAGAGGCATAATCAGAAGGGCTAGAAACTTCTTTATTAACAATAAAGGGATGAAAAAAGGAGCTGAGAGTTTAGTACTTCCAACCTGAGAAATTTCAAATTTGGGTAGATTCTATTAGCTATTAATATCAAAGTCAAGGAATTACCATCTAATTGAAAAATATGCAAAGGGAACCTAAGAACCCTAACAGGCTGAAACAGCTTGCATATCCACTAAATAAATTTGGGAAGAAACTATTTAAAAAGGCTCCCTGGAAAATGCATTACTACCTGGTTGGATCAAAATTAGCAAGAGAAAAAGAAAAAAAGAGAGAGAGAGAGAGAAAGAAAAATATAAATAAAAAGGAAGCAGCAGTAAAAATGAAGAGGGAAGCCAATAGAAAGAAAAGCCAGACATCCAGAAAATCCATTTCATGCCTGTCTAAGTATTTATATAAAATTGGGTAGACATTTTCAGAGCTGCCCAAGTGCTGGGACATTTCAGCTCAGACATCCTTGCTTTCTGCTACCTCTGCAACTCATTTCAGAATATCTGTTGGATGCTCTGAATGGTGCCAGCCAGTCGTGACCCAAATGGACATAGGGGCTCCTTTTTTTTCACAGGCAGCACTGCAGTGAGCCTGAAACCACAGAGACACACAGCTGGGAGCTGGCAGAACCCTGAGCACCTAGCCTGGTTAGAGGTGATAACTGAATCCATAACCATGGGTGGTCACACAGCTAAGACCTCTCTGTCTTTGGAAGCTATGAACAATACCACCCATATGTAGCAGTTGAATTCCACTATTGGGTGAAGCCAATTTGCTTTTTTCCACCTAAAGTTTTCTTAAAATCCATGTCACCTCCCACTGATAGGCATCCTTGGGGAGCTGTTACTATCCAAGGAACCACTGGATACTGAGAATGGAACTAGATGTTCACTTAACTTAAAGGGACTTACAGGGATTTATTCATAGAAACCTATACCGGTTTCCTCATATATTCCTGAGCTTGACTGAAATCACAGGGCATGAACTCGGCCTCTGACTCTAATAAAAGATCAGTTATACCTGAGGTGCCAGGGCCTTTTTCCAGTGAGTTTCTACTAAAGGCCCCTCCTTGTCTATATCATAAAGATTTTCACAACTGGTAACAAACAAGGAAATGTCTCCTTAGGACCAACCTGTCATAGCAACCAAGCAAGCTGCCTTACAGTAAGTAAACTTCTGATCTGCAGAGGTCATGGGGTTAGAGCCAGGCTGGACACCACACCTACATCAAAGCAAACTCGTGCTGGGCAAATGTCTCCAAAGAGAACTAAGGCCCCATGGTAATACCGGGCTTGTCCTATGGGAAGGAGACTGAAGCAGGGGACAGGTGATCCGCCAACGGTGGCACTTTGGGGTGAAGACAAATCTTCAGATAGAGGTACTAGAGAGCTCAAGGCTGACTGTGGTGTTACTCTGTGTGCCAGAGTACTCCTTGGAGTAAGGTGACAGAGGAAATAAAGGCCACAGGAAGGAAGAATTCAAGAAAACAGGCCTCAAAGGTGTAAACTTAGAGAGGTAGCCAGCGGTGGAGGATCAATGGTTGCCCATTGCTCCATTTCTTTTCTTTTTTTTAAAACCAAAACAACTCATATGAGGTGGGGATAAATAGACGGAGAAGGGATATTCAGGCAAAAAAGAAATAATAATAGATCAGTTTCTTTTCCTATGAGTAGGGAGGAGAGAGCAGTGAAGAGACTTCTCAGTGCTGTGTTAGCTGCCCCCGAATGACCCAGCCTGAGGCAGACCTTTTGAATGTTCTCGCGTGCTGACTGCTGTGCAGGTGACAACAACTAATGCTTCATTGGGACTGAAGCTGCCCCAAAGTCCTGATATTCGAGGGATGCAGAAGTAAGTACACCTTGAAGAGAAAAGGGCTCCATATAGATTAGCAACTGGCAAGTTCCAAGAGCACTGAGGTCCTAAATTCACATGCACTTGTGACTTTATACTAGTGACAGTGGAGAGCCAGCCCAACATGTGTCAGGGTGGGTTCATTATATTGAAAATCATACTAAAAATTACCCAAATGTGGAAAAATCAAGCCTGTTTTGCTCTGGAAAAACTGAAGCTAAACCTTAGTTATTATCGCATACAGGATAGATTGAATATTGTTTATATTTTTAGAAATATCTATAAGAAATTTGAGGTGTGTACACATATGTATGTATGTACATATATGTGCGTGCATATGTCAATAGAATACTGTAATTTGGGGGACACATAAATTCAAATACACCAAAAATAAATAATAAATATAGAGAAAGTCTAGTTGAAATATGGAAAAAGCAGCTAAAAATAATCTTGCTAAACAGTCGAGTACTGTGATGCAAGTACTAAGGGTTTTATAATCTGGCAATAGACTGTACACCATTGGGGCCAGCCAAACTTCTTCGACCTCATCAAACCTTAAGATTTCCTTTTCATCTCCAAGCATCTTTAATGTGACTCATTTCGATGCCTTTTTAGGAGAAAATACAATACCTGGCTCTGGGTTCTGTTCTTTTAAGTACTTTCTTGAAAGCCTGGAAATCGATTTCCTATTTCCTTTGACCAACCTTGAATTCTGTCTCGATTTTAAATTGTTGACAGAAGTTTCAGGAAAAGGCTTTTCAGGATATTTCGTGCTCTCTTAAGAAAATTAGGCATAACTTTTTATGCCTCCTGAGATGACAAATAACAGGCAGGGCTTGTGGAAAGAGAAAGGTTTGGGATACTAGCCCAACCATGTCCTCGGTTCACTGTCAGGTTAAGTATTATCAGCACTGTCAAGGAGAGAAGTGAGTCCCATAAGCAAACAGTCCAGCTAACTGAAGTTTGACTCTTACACCACACTTTGTTCTAACAAACTTTCATGAAGCTCTTTTAAAGATACATTACACACTTCTCTGCTCTCTATAAATTTATACATTGACTGCCACTTATGCTTTAAAAATTATTGTTATAAGCATATATTTGTAACATTTTAGTGCATAAGCCTAAAGAACATAATGGAAGAACATAATTCAATAATTTCCAAATTGGGAGCTCGCAGCCCCTGGGTAATACTACAAGAACCTGAGAATCCCTATGTGCACCCAACCTTGTTAGCTGATAAAATACTGTGCTATGAATGGTTTTTATATATGTATATAAAGACTGTTAGAATAAGATATAAATTTAAATGTTGCTGCATTCATACCTCTTTCTGTCTTTTTTTTTTTTTTTTGATCAGCAGATTCAAAGTACAATTACTGTTTTATGAAGACTCCAGTTTTATTGGTTAAAAATTGAGTCTTGAATCAATAAACAATAGAGATGACTAATCCTCTCTGTTGTCTATTAAGTGAGGCTTCCACAGGCAGTAGAGGTGTCCTTGGGACCTTGCAGGTATAAAGTCTTCTGTGTGCCTTTCAAGTGATTCTATTTCCTCAAATTCAGTCAACTATTACTTCTCATTGATTCCATTGTGTATTTCCATCGATTTCCAGGCTTAGCATTTTGTTCTAGCGTCTAGAATCTAGACTTTTTTTTTGGATTTGTTTTTTCTTGGTTTCTTTTGACAGAGAGAGACAGAAAGAAGGGGGAGGGCCCAGAGCAGTCTCCATAGTTGGCAGCATTAGTTTTCCATATAGTTTCACTTCCACAGGTGGGTGTGGGGCTGTGCAGGGCAGAAACTGGGCTGGGACCCTCCCACATAGGCCCCAGCAAGAACTGAACTGGAGGCACACCCCAGTTCAGCATATGGGTCCGCTGGGGCCAGAGCCAGGATTTGATCCTCAGTCTCCCGGGCTGCAAAGCGAGCGCCTAGCCCGCTGAGTTATCCTAGCTTTCCCTAGACTTTTTTTTTTTTTTAAATAAGGATATTAAATATTCTCATATTCTTAATGTCATATTCTTTCACCAAACCACATAACCTGTCTTCTCAACGTAAGGTTGGGCATTGCACCCTTATCAGGACATTATGAGTTCAGCCACATAAACATGATTTGCCATTTTAATCTTTTTCTTCCTAAGCTAGTCTCTTCATTTCTAATGCATAAGCTGTCCTTCTCACAGAAAAATGTGTGCTTTGTTAATTTTTCAAATTCTAGATGCTTATGGGATAGAACTCAATCCCACTGATAACACAAGAAAACTTTTCAAAAATAATTCAGCTTTGGCATATGGTTTTAAATTATTATGTTAGAATTGCTTTTCTGGATTAAAAGGTCCTGGTCAGTTCTCTACTCTGCTGATATATGATAAGAAAAAAAAACACGGGAAATATTCTACTTATATGATGCTCATGGTGTATTTTAATGGTATCTTCAAGACCTACTCCCAAAAGAAATTCAGAAGTGTCAGTAGAACCTTTGCCAAAGACACCAATTTAAGGACTCACAACATATAATTCTTAAGTTTTGCTTCAGGATGTGGCGTGATACTTGTCAAGTTTAAAGAAGAAAAAAACTCAGCCCATTGCCAGCTACAAAATAGCACAGCTATTGTTTCAAGGTTACTGGGGGAGTGCTTCTGTTCATTCTCTTAGATTTAGGCTTACTTATCAAGCGTCTTTCAGGTGAAATTCCAAGAAATTCTTCTGAGAGCACTGATTTCAGAGGATCTAAAGGCTTTCTGTTTTCAGAGTAGACTTCTACTAACACAACTTACATGAATAATTCTGAGCCTTTGCTTAAAAAATAAAAAATGCCAACATTTTAGCATGGCTCAGTGGTGAAATGACATTAGACCCCGTGTTCCTCTTCTTTAGTTGGTTTTGTGGTACCACAACCAGTAATCTGAGGCCCTGTGGTGGGAATCTTTGGGGAAGAAAAGATTAATAGTGCAAGGATACATTAAAAAAAACAACAAACAAACAGAGTATTTGATCAGTGACATCATGCAAAAAAAGACAAAAACCACCAGTCACATTTATGGTCAAGTACAGATTTATGTAAGGGGTCAGGGGGGAAGGAGGGTATTAATTAACTAAGGTTAAAATTAACATGCTCTGCCTTCATTACTTCAGGGAATAGATTAAAAGCAAATCTGGAAGGTTATATGCCTCAACTCTGCATGCTTGCTTTCTGCTTCTTGTCCAAAGGTTTGAAAAACCAGAGCTCACAACATCTGGACACCAGAAGATGATTCCCTCACACAGCTTCAGACTCCACCTCATTCCGGGGGAAGAAGAGAGAACACGCTTCAAAGCCAAGATGGGGTTGGTGGACGGGGTGTTCCCAACAAGCCCAAAAGGAAGCCACACACTCTCTGGGAAGAGAAAGTATACGCTTGACTATGCAACAAAACAAAACAAATGGAGACTCTAGAAGCCGCAAAGAACATCACAACCAAGTTGACAAATACACATGGCTCAATCTCTTTTTCCTCATTAAATCTCATCTCCATGCAGTACTGATGTAAAAGCATTCTGATACAGGGAAAAGTACCTGAGAGGCTTACCCAATAACATGAGTCCTCGTCACTGGCATCAGGTATTATTATAATATTCTACAGATGTCTCAGCCTTTGGGCAGAGCAAAGATGTATGTTTCTGCTTTCACATTATCACTTAAACATTTGGGCTTTTAAGAAGCAAATTAGAATGTTTCTGGCAGACTTTTATAGCTTCATTAATCTTTGGTACATTTCATTTGTCCTCTTTTGTCAGTTTCTATAATGGCAAAACTGGGTGTCATCCAGTAGAAAATCTATTTTAGATAACTGCTGTTTGACTTTCCATTGTCATTATTTATGAAATAAGTTAGTCAAGAAGCCAATATATACATTTTATAGAAAACAGCAGAATCCTACTCACAAGTTTAACTTCAAATCAAGCAGTTCTAAAGGAAACTATCCAAATCCTCTCATTCCATTCTATCAAAACCAATGACATCAACTATGGAAGTAATTTGATACCACTGAAGCAGATGTTTAAGTCAAGGAACCACCAGACGAACTTAGTTGTTTCTAACGTTCCTATAATACTGGGTTAACTTTTACTTTCCTGCATGGTTTCTTTTCATATCTGTAAGTACTTGTTTGTCCATGGAATTTCTACTCACATAGAGAGTGAACACATGTCCAGAAATGAGCTTAGACAGAGCTGCAGGATTTGAATCATTTTGTTTATGACACCAAATAAAGAACTGAGTCAAGCAAGTGGCTAGGAGTGAATTTAAGCAGCTATTTCCTTCTTCTTTTTCCAATGTTATCTGTAAAAATGCTCCAGTCACTCTTTTTGAGGAAGAGAGATGGTGGAGAAACTCAGAAAGATAGATGTTTGATGACAAAACTTCCCTCATACCCCTTTCTAAAAAGATAACTCTCAAATTGTAACTGTGGCAGCCTCAGTTCACTTGTCTACCCAGGAAGTACTTCTTAGGTTTACAAAATGCATGTCCACCCTGCGCTTAACAGCTCCTGGGCTGTGAACTAAGCATGGGTAACCAGCAAAAACAATTCAAGTCTGAAACTGCAAATAGCCAGGGTTTCAAGACTGAGAAACCAAACCCCCTCCCCTAGAGTATGGGTCTCAAGACCACAGCCAGAGGCACTGAAAAATCATCAGGGTATCCTTTTACATCTTGACATCACTAGTAACACTTGTGCAGAGGAGAAGTGGGACAGTCACTTAAAGGGGCTAACAAAGGGTATTTTAAAGCCTTGTGTACTAACTCCTGTTTGAGCTGAACTCCAGGCAGTCTTCAGGTCTGCTAGAGAGTAAAAGCTCCCAGATAAGAGGGCAAAGTGGTTCTTGAACGTAATGCCACTGAGTAGGCACGGACAGGCATCATTAGAAGATACCTAAATCCTACTGCCATCAGCATCGCAACTCTAACCAGCCAAACCCACGGCCAGCGCCAGAATTTCCCTGCGTGTGAAACTCTGAACCTTTGCCTTGATCATGCAACATTCTTTTTCCCCTTTTCTTTGTAGTTAGGAGAAGGGCTATGACTAATTAGAAGTGTATTATGTAGTCCTGATTAATACTAAACTTCGTTCCCTGATAGAAGAGTAAGAACTGGAGAGTCTCAACACTGTGGCTAGCAGGGCAATTTACTGATTAAGGGATTTTTGTTTTCATTAAAGCATTCAATCTGAATGTCAAATGTAAGAATACACATAAATGACCAAAAAATAAAAACAGCAACAATTTGAGCTTACATTGCTAATTATATCATTTTTTATTGTTAATTAAGAGAAATTGGATGGTTTAACGTCTCCTGGCTTCTTAATTATGTATAGTCGATTGAATCACCATGCGATTTATGACAAGCTATTGAGGCTTCACACACCCCAATTCCTGCTTTTGCTTTACCTTCAGCCTCTTCTTGAATTCTAAACTGTTACAACCTGACCCTGTGGGTGTTGGAACATGGTGAGATTGGTACTGTATTTGTAAAATTGATTTACTGTGGTCTGTAATTACACGTAATGATTTGAATGTTTGACTTGGCACTGCATTTTTCATTTAAACTATACCGTCCTTCTCTACCCCAGAGAGACAGTGTTTACGTAATTGCTCTCAACTCCTCTACTGGGGTATTATAAATCAGTCCTGCAATAAAAGACTTCCAGAGACACTGCAAGCATGAGGTTCCTGGCATCATTCAGCCCCCAGGACTGTTCCAGTTTAAGAAGAGGCGTGAACAGCATTCATTTCTTACGGGATATGAGATGGCAGAGCTGTCCGGAGACTTCGGAGCCCAGCGGCACAGAGAATGGGTCACAAGGCTTTCAGGAGGGCTGGCCTGGACCCACACGTCCAACTTGGATCCGCAGGCTGGCTCCCTTCCCTAGTCTACTTCTGGGTCCTCCTTCCCCTATCATACAGATTGTACAGTGTATGTTCTTCTATTCCATGTCTTATATATGCTTGATCCTCTTTATTCACAGATTCTGTATTTGCAAATTCACCTATTTACTAAAATGTACTTGTAATTCCAAAATCAATACTTGCAGCCTTTTCGTGGTCATTTGTTTTGATGGACATGCTCAGAGTGGCAAAAAACTTGAGTCCCCCATGTACATGTCCCTAGCTGAGGTCAAAGAGACATCAATCTGCCTTCCTCTTCTAGCTCTCATACTATAAACAGGTGTCCATGTGGAGGTCTTTTTGAATGGCCCATTTTTCTAACTTTGGTGTTTTTTGTTGGTGATTTTGCTGTTTAAAATAGCGCAGTGCCAAAGTGGTGCCTAACATTCCTACATGTACGAAGGCTGCTATGTGTTTTACAGAGAAAATAGACGTGTTAGATAAGTTTGGTTGAGGTGTGAGTTATAGTGCTGTTGGCCCTGAGTTCAGTGTTAAGGCATCCACAATACATACTAAATACCTTTAAAGAGAAACACATATAAAACAAAGTTATGCATTGATCAGCGAAGAAACTGTTGTGAGGCTTGCAGGAACCTAATCCCATGTTTCCCCTTAAAGCAATGGCTCAGTATTTGCAAATTCAGTGTGCACAGTGACTTTATGGAACATAACTATTGCAAATAATGAGACTCAACCAAATGTATATATTGATACAAACTCTTCATGCCACCTCCCATCCTGTGTCATTTTGTCACATTTTCCCCATTTTTGTCTTGGGCTACTGGTTTTCAACCTTGGTGGCACGTTCAACACCCTTGGAGCCTTTTAAAAATCCTGATGCCCGGGTCCCACCCTAAATCAAGTAATTGGAAATTCCTGTAGTGGGGTTGAGTATCGGTAATTTTAGATGCAAATGGGTCATTTTAATGGCTAGCCAGGGCTGAGAACCACCCTTCTGGGCTATCTTCTTGCCTCAGTGTTCCTCTAAACTTTGTTTCACATCTTGAATGTTGCAAACCTCCCCAGGTTGCCTGTTGTTCTGTCTGGTCTTAATAACATGCCCTCAAAGATTAGGCATCTTGTTTACTTGTCAAGTGGCTTTTTAAAGACAACATACAAATCACTGCATCTCCCACCTGTGGAAAGCCGGGTGTGAGAGGCAGGGCCCCACATCCTGCAAGACTGTCCAGGGGGTGTCTTGCCTCCACTGATCCCTGAAGAGATAGTATGCAGAAAGCCCAGGCAATGAGTGTGGAGGTGTGACAGGGAGGAGGTCTCACAAAGGCTTGAGAAAGGTAATATACATTAGCATGCGGCAGTTGAATTGCTGTATATAAGCTGTGGGCTAAAATAAAACTGCCATTGCTCCACCATCAGCAGTCAGTGGACCTCCCAATCACAGCTTCCGTCTTTGTGTTTTTCTTTCATCTCCCACCCACCCCTCTCAGGTTGGACGGATTAGTTGAGCAGGCCTCGACACCCACCAATATGTTGTTTGCTTTGGGTTCACAGGCAGAATTCTGCTCAGACTGTCTAGCCCAGGATTTTATCACTCTCGCCCTCTCCTGCAGGTGAAATAAATTATATTATGGTATCAGAATTCCAACACAAACAATACGTGGGCAGAAACTTCTAAAGATGCCATAGACCAGTGTTTCGACTCTGGGGCAACAGTGACAGCCACTTGCTGTGGCCATTTCACTCTTGCTCAGCAGGAAGAGTGTGTCAGGGGTCAGTTCAGGCCCTCTCTGACCATGACTCAGCTTCAGAAAGCTCTGAATACATTTTCTTTTAGTCTGGAAACTCATTTGGTGAGAGTCGAACTGATTTACAAGCAGCAGAAACTTGTTCTTCAGATCCAGTGACCAGCAGCACTGGCTTCATCTGGGAGCGTGTCAGAAAGACTGGGCTCTCAGGCCTCATCCCAGACCTGCTGAATCAGGATCTGCATGTTACAATCTCAGGAGACTTGTGTGCACATTCAAGGTCAAGGTGCACTGGCTACACACCCAGCTCTGACTTGCTGGCTGGCCACTTGTCCTCCTGACGTTGGGGTAGGCATCTGCCACAACAAACACTGCCTGCTAAGATGAGAAGAATTTGAGATTTGGGTTGGAAGTCATATGACCTTTCTGTGCCTTAGTTTTCCCAATTAGTAGATATAACAAAGGCTACATCATGGGATTTTGGAAAATGTCAAATCATTTCATGTATATGAAAATGTTTTACAAACTGTAAAGTGCTACAGAAATATTAGCCAGTTGTCAGAGTAAGAGTAACCCAATATAAAGCAACACTGCTAATGGACAAATCAACCCAAACTACTAGCCAATCTAAGGACATTCATGAAGAATTTTCAGCATATTACATGTGGTATGAAAAAAATGCTTACTTCATAGTGTTTCAAAGATTTACAAGAGACAAATTTTCCACCATGGTCTATCATACAAAGAGAGTGAGTTCCATGCTATTTCAGAATTCTTATCTACACTAACAAACTTTTCTCTGCCCCAATCAGAATAATCTTCCTTTGATTCAGACTCAACTTGGTCTTTCCTTCCTTCCCACACATTTTAACCCATTTCCCAATTAGAAAGAAAAAGTACACTCATTGCTGTGTTCATTTAAGTTTATATAAACACAGTTTTCAATGTGAAAATAAAATATAAAAACTGTTCTTAGAGTTATTTCTAAACAGAACTTGTATCTATTCCTAATGTAATAAAAATATATATGATGAAAAATACTTAATATTTTTTCATGTGGTATATTTCAAAGCACGAAATTTGGGGGTAAGTTTAGGATAGTAATCTGTGAGTTATCTCAGGGTAAATGCTGTAGCCACAAATGCCACCAATGAGTATTCTCAGGGCAAATGAGAAAAGGGTTAAGTGTTCACATTTCGTTTCTATTTTCTGAAAGTTCAGGGCCTGTGAATCACCTTCTTTTCCATTAAATTTCGGTATCCAGAACTTCAGGAGACCTTTTCTTTGTCCTGACTTTGGTAAGCAACACTGACTGTCTAAAGCTCTTATTAAAGATTCTAAGTACCTCTATTATATTTAGAAATTCAAGCTAAGAACCTATTATGTGGCTGTGTGACACTGGGTTCTTCATAATGCGAAGCAAGGAGTTAGATCAGATGAATTCATTTATTCATTAGACATTTGCGGATGCCCATCATGTGCCAAGCTCTAAAAGCCGAGGGTACAACATTAAAAAAGCCATTACAGCCCAGTGGATGATCTCTCAGCCCCTCTCTGAGACCATCTTCTCTGATGCCATTTAATAGCCTATTTATGCAGTATTGTTCTCCTTTGGACACAGTATTTTCCTCACATTATTTATTTCTGCCTTGTAACACCAATAGAACAGCCAGCCAGGGTGCCAGGGTAAAGGAGCACCCAGCTGCTCACTGCAGGCTAGATTCTGGAAAAGGGAAGGCTTTAAATTAGAACATGCCTCCCTCTTCCTGGCTCAGCCCAGGGCTCTCATTTCTCCTGCACATTTTAGTCTCTCCTGGAAGGGCGAATGAATGACTGAATGCTCTGTCTCCTTATCTGTTTCCTTCTTACCTGCTCAGGGCTGGGGATACTGAACTATCATTTCCTGAAAGGCAAGCCGAAAGACCCATTCTTAAGGACCACCTTTCCTGATCCTTCATCCTCTGAAAAGGAGGCTATGTGAGACCGAGCACAATAGCACCAGTTACCATGTGCCAGTACTGATTATGTGCTGGGTACTTAGCCAAATATGTATACACATTGTTCTATATAATTCTCATTTAATGTCTTATGAGTTAGGGTCTATCATTACTATTCTCCCAAACATATACACTTCACAGACGAGAAGTGAAGGTGCAAAGGGTAAGAGATTTGTTAAAGATCAGACAGCTAGGAAGGGGCAAAAACCAGATTCAAAGTCTAAGCAAGTTTCTCTGATTTGCAAGCCTACATTCTTAAGCCCAACACAATTGGCTTCTTGTGACAGAAAGAACTCTGGACTTAGACTCTCTGCCTAGACACTAAAAATTCAATATCAAAACCCTGAACAAGTCCATTGGCTCCTCAGGGTCTCAGTGTACTGACTGGTATGGAAAACAGTTATAACAATGGTAGTACCTCTTCTACCTACTTCCTAGGATTGCTGTGGGATCACATGCTGCCTGCATCTTCCATCCACCCATATATTTATCCATCCACCCATCCATCCATCCATCCATCCATCCATCCATCCATCCATCCATCCATCCATCCATCCAATATTTGCTGAGCATCTGCCCTCTGCTAGGCATATGCTGGGCACTACGAAGGATGATGAAGGCCCACTAAAATAATGTATGGAAGATGATTTTGAAATAAAAAAATATGAGTTGTTACCTTCCTAGAGAAAGAGTTTAAACTAACCTTCTTCATCCACTCATTCAACAAGTATGATCATCTCTATGCATAGAGCATTATGTTAGTCACTAGGACTACAGATGCCAAAAGGAGTATAATAAGACAGGACTGCACAGATGCAAACAGAATCTCCCATCATTTATTAAGTCATCACCTTCTATCATTTAGAAGCACAGAGCAGCTAGGAGCCGTAAGGCAGTTTAAGATTCTAAGTAACACTTTGCATGAAGGTGAAGAATTGCTGAAGGAAGTAAAATTTTTAGGAGATTTCAGTTTCAATTAATTTGTCACAGTATCTCAAGGACTAATGAGAGTGGATGGTAACGCACCAGGACCAAGATGCCTCTCTGAATAGTGGCTCTCCATTTTAGGATGACACTATCGGGTAATATATCAAAGTCAAAAATCTCTCCTCTCTTGCTTCTATGGTAAATATGCAGGCTGTTTCCTTATAAGCTGGCTATTTCATGCAATAATTTAAAACCCATGGCTTTGAGTAGCACGGAGATTCCCTATAACTGAACTGGAAGTTACCTGCTCAACCACATGGAAAGCTTCTCTTTTCTATTTGGGATTTCTCCAAATGGCTCACAAAGCGTATGGTTTTGGTCTTGTGTGGGTGTTCTGAGGGCAGATTCAGGCAAGCGTCTGCATAAAAAGCCCAACAAGGATCTTTTCACTTTAAATTAAATGCTGGAGGAGCAGCAGACTTAAGAGAAACAACCTAGCTTTTTAATTTTTGTCCTTCAAAGATGCAAGATAACCGCAACATTTCCCTAAAGGAAAAGTGGTGCTTTAAGAATGGTCCTCTCGAAATGAACACTGACTCACCAGGTGCTCAGTGAGATGGGAACTAAGCTTTTCATTCTTGAATCAAGCCCTCAAGAGAATTGGTAGACAGCAATGCCAATGTTTCAGTGAAAAGTATATAAATGTTGGTGGTGTTTAGGTGCCCAATGGAGTTGGTCCTGATGAAATTTTAATGATGATACTATATTCTTTCCTTTTTTAGATTTATTTTTATTATTTTTGACAGACAGAGATAGAGACAGAGAGAGACAGAGAGAGGGAGGAGTGCCCAGAGCAGTCTCCATAGTTGCATATCATCAGTTTTCAATATGGTTTCATTCCACACAGGTAGATGGGGCACAGGCAGGGCGGGGACCAGGCTGGGGGCCTCCCATGTGGGAGGCATGCTCTCTTGAGCCAGGGGCTGAACTGGGGGGGGGGGGGGGAAGAGAACTGAACTGGGGGCCTCCTGCATGGGAAGCACACCCCAGTTCACATGGGCCGGGGCCAGGATTCAATCCTTGGTCCCCAGAGCTGCAAAGCCAGTGCTTAACTCACTGAGCCATCCGGCTTCCCAATGATATTACATTCCTGAGTCCTTCTTCTAAAAATATTATTTTCAGAAGACCAGAAAGTGTAACACTGCAATTTGTTTCCCTCATTTATTTACTCCATCATTATCTCAGTATTTCAGAACTGTAAAGCAGGAAGGGACTCTGCCATTTTATCAGTTAAGGAATCAGAGGCCTACAGAGATACAGTGATTTCCCAAGGTTATTCAACAAAATTGACATTGTAGCTAAGACAAGAACCTCAATGCTTTTTGTCTTCATCATTCTTATTTTATCATGGTCACTAGTCTTCATATCAATGTCATTGATAGAGAGGGATAGCATAATAGATCTGTGATCTGAAACAAGTGATCCCTTATTTACCACTAGAGTAATACACTGCAGGACCTAAATGTTGAGGCCTATAGATTTGTACAACAGTGTAAACAGTGTAACTATCAGAAAAAGTTAAATCTTGAAGAGGGAGTTGTAGGAGAGGTAAAGATATTTCAGACATTCCCTATTAAAGATTTTTGTTTGAGACAAATTTATCCCCATTTAAAATCAATAGCTATGAGTAGCATAAAGTTTGATTTCATTACCTAATCCTCAAAGACTGAAATAATCAAGATAATATATTATTATCTATTGGGCTATAGGCATTTTACAAAGAGATCTACATTACATGTCATTCATTCATTTATTCATTCAACAAACATTTATATAACATCTCAAGATCTAGCAGGCAGTATTTTGGGCTATGGGAAGACTATAGTGAACAAGACCAGGGCCTTGACCTTTTGGGATTTATAGTCAAGTGGGAGATAGACAATAAATAAGTAGAAAAATTAAAACAGACTTCCAATTTATGCAGATTTTATTCTGTTCCTTCAGGAAACTCACTAAAATGACAGCAAAGGCATAAACCCACAAGGACAAGGATGCAGGAGAGAGATGACAGGAAATGATAGTGGATATCAGCAGACCCCTGAAGTCAACAAAATTTTGGAAGCTGGAAAACAGAAGGACATGGGATAACTGAGTAAGGAGACCAAAGAAAGCTAACATGTATGCCCGTAGCAAGGGGAATCATGGCAGTTCACGAAGCAGAGTTACCAAGAAGTTCAGGATTTGGAGACCAGTGCCTCTAAAGGCCGAGGTGCAAAAAAGGGGCTAAAATAGAGGAGGTTTGGTAGAAAATATGTCTAAGGTACAGGGAGACCCTTAGATTCTCTTCCCTATGCCACAAAATCACTATCATCTTAGCACCTTTCTCCTAACAGCCCTTAATACTCTGGTAAGCAGTCCCATGTCTTTCAGGAGGGAACAGGATTCCTCTGGGGGAAATGGACTGCTCCATGAAATGAGAATGACAGCTCGTGATATGTGTGAGTCCAACACTCAGGCCAGGTCATTGCCTGATCTCTCTGTAGTGAAATCCATACACAAAATATTGTAGTGCCTTCCTCCAGAATGAAAGAACTCTTGCTTGAGATATAGGGTCAAATAAATACATAACATAACATAAAAATCAAAAAGGAAACTCCAAAGAAGCACAATTTGGGGAACAGAAAAATACTTCAAAAATCAACTGCAATGTCTTCAGAGATATTAGAAAAATAAATGCACCCATCAAACAAGAACAGTACAAAAAGGAGCAAAGGACAAGAAAAAAAATTCTTGTGATTTGAAAATATAACAGAGATTAAAATTCATATAGTAGGTTTGGAAGATAAAGTTATAGAAATCACCCAGGAAGTAGAACAAAAAGACTGAAAGTAATAGAGGAAAAATTAAGGAAATTAGAGAATCAATAGAAAATAGTTATTATGTAATAAAAGGAGTTCCTAAAAAAAGAAAAGACAGAAAATAAATGAATGGAAATTATTTTTAAAGTTTGAGAAAATTGCCTAGTATGGAAGAAGCACAAATTTTTAGACAAGGGCTAGCCTGAGGGTAACAGGAGCAGACTGGAGTAGGAGGATAAAAGGATCCAGGAAGGATATCTTCAAGAAAAGATCATACTTACACCCAGAGAGGACTTTCACAATCACTCATGCGTGGTGACTATTACCCCCTTTCAACATGAGGAAGTCGAAGTCAAGAGAGGTTAAGGCATTTCTCTAAGGTTACACAGCTAGTAATCAGTGGGACTCAAACCTAGATCGGTATGACTCCAAAACGTGCTCTGAACTACCTGATATTATTACCTGAGACCTTTCTAGACTCTGAATCTGCCATCAGGTGTATATTACTGACCCAGCCAGAGCTGTACTACCAGCACATGTTCTGGAATTAGCCAGAGTATAACAAAGAAGGGAATGTTAAGAAGTGTGGGGTCATTAGCCCCAACTCTTCCTTCAGTCTAAAAACTAGGCTGCCTGCCTCCATTGATTGCTACATTTGGGAGACAGATCTACTGTGCAGCAATTCTGAAAAGTCAGACTCTTCTTTGAATTGTAGCACTTGAGGAAAAGCAAACTCTTCCAGCACCAAAAGAAGACCCCAACTCCACTGTAGTGCACTTAGAGACAGAATTCCCAGTGGATGTTCATGACCATCATGGACTTGTTTGAGGTATAAATTTCACCAAAGTTCCAAATGGATAGGACTAGCGCTAGAATTCTATAGTCTTTAGATTGAAGGTAAATTTGGGTATCAAGCAGGTTTCCTCTAGAGTTCCAACAGCAGTCAAGGGCGCATTCAAACCTCTGCCATTCTGATGATTCCAGGGGGCTGCGTCAAAGCTGATAGATTAGAAAGAGTGAGAGGCAGAGTCTACATCCTTCTTTCCCAAAGTCTGGATTCTTAAATGAACTAATAATACCATAGTAAATGCTTCCTCTCTCAGTCCATGCCATTGAAGATGGCACAGTGGTCTCATAGGATTAACATCCCCAGAAGTAGACCACTTACCCAATATGATGGAATAGAGTTAAAAAAAAATGATATGAAGGCAAGAGCCATCTCCTGGGTCAAGGAATTCCAGCAACCCTTTTGCTTAAGTCACACCAGATTAAGAGTTTGACCTCTGAGTGTATGAAGCATCTTGCTCCTAAGTCATTGCAGGGACAGCTAGAAATGAAAAAGAGTTGGTTAAGGATAGGAACATAGGCTATTTTTGTGGCTATTTTTTCAGAAGTAAACATAAAATCCTTTACTTGCTCTGTCCTTTAAGAAAAAGCACTTACTTCTTGTGTTGACCTTTCTAAAAAGTTTGTTCATGCAACTGCAAAAGGATGGAAGACAACTCACATGCAGACATGTGGATGTGAATGAGGGGACGGTCATAAGTGTGACCCTGGCATTCAGCTCTCCCAGCCGAGCACTTAAAGAGCTCTTCTCTGAGTAACTGTTCCTCCAGTGCCCCATAATTAGCCTGTTCTCTGAATTGCATACAGATGGAGTGGCTGGGGAAGAGGAGCAAGAGAATAATGCTAGAAGCAAATAAAAATTATGCAGCTGTTTCTAGGAAGAGAGAGAAGATCACCAACAGAAAATTAGGGAAAGAACTGTGACCATACAAAGCTTTAAATCTGTTTCACAAATCTCAGGATTGAAAAGGAAGATTCAAGCAGCACATCATTTGCTTGCAAGGCACCTACCTCCCCTGAGTATTGATAATACTCATTCCTGAACAGCAGTGAGAAGTTCAATGAGGCTCATTGCGAATTCAGGATCTGCACCTCAGATACAGATTTAGGGACTGGCTGGTCTTACATTGTAAACCTTACAACTACAGTATGAACACTGTTGGGAATCAAAAACTCTCAGACTTTGAAGTGGAGCACAGTGCTTTGAGATTCCAGATGAATTTGGAGCTACATTGCCAAAAGTAAACGAATATACAAATCATTTTTACCCAAAGATGCCATTATTGTACTTGTAGTGAGCTCTGACTTACCAGATTCACATTCTAGGTAGCAGTTACTAGTGTTCATATTCTTTTAAAAATGAGAGGGACCAAAATAATATCACATTCTCATTGAGTGTGTACTTAATGCTGAATATAGCAGGAGGATCTCTTCCCAGCTTTGGCAGGCGCCAATTCTCTCTTAGACTAGCCCAGCACATCGGTTGGCATTTCATTATTAATTTAAAATAATAAACATTCAGTTGGGATATTAAAAGTATCTTGCTAAATCTAGCAGAATAAATAATATCACAGGCACAAAATAATTTCTTGGAATGATATGAACATATGTGAATAATTCCTTTCTCACAATCCACCACTCGGAGGCCTAAGGACTACTGCAAAATTCTTCCAAGCATGCTGCAGTCTTGAGCATTCTCTTAATGTACCCAGAGCATGGAGGCCCAAGCACGACTCAAGCCAAACCCTCATGCCAACATCTCTTCTCAGCAAGTTCTCTCTCCAGCTCCTGAAAGTATTCACAAAGACTTCACTTTGCATGTAGAGACTCAGCCTGAGGTGGAAATTAGAGCCACCACCTGCCCTGCACATCCAATACCATACAAATGGGACGTGTTTAAAATAGCAAATCATAACAACAACAACAACAAAAATCACCTAAAGATTTCCAATTTACCAATCAGAGAACTATTATACATGTTAAAAAAAAAGTCACCCGATGAAATATTTTCAATATTTATTTAAAAATACTTTATAGATTATTAACTTGGATAAAGAATCTCAGGACCTGAGGCCCTTAACCTGATTTTAAGAGTTCCTGCCAATGAAGATTAATCAGAATCCAAGACAATTTATACCCCAAATAATAGTTTTAGTCAATGGAAAAGTAATTTGGTTAAAAAAAAAGTCATTTTGGGTAACTGTTTAAGAATATGCTCACTGTGTAAAGGAGACTTGTCTATAGTATATGTTCTTTTCCAAATGCTTCACCTCAATAACTGATAGAATTTGGAGAATATGCTTGGTATCTTAATACTTGTCACCACCATAACCCCTTTTCCACTGAAAAAGTTGAATTTCCAGGCTCTCTAAGACAGTATCTGTTGCAGTAGCTATCCATTGATGCTACTCTGAGACTGCATCTTGGATAACTTGGACTAAGAGATACATTTCCAATTTTATTTTAATTTAGGTATAGCAAAAATTGATGAGCGTGTTTTTAAAATCCAAAATGGGTAGTAGCTTTTGAGACAGAGTCCCAAAGTTGCATATTCCTGCTCCCACTGTAGAAGTGCTTGAATTAGTGGCACTGAAGTAGACCGGTAACATGCCGAATGTCAGATCTCTTACCACAAAGGACCTACAAACAGTCCACTTTTCTTCCCAAAGAATCCCATCATGAGGGCACCACAGTCACAGAGCAAGAGTGGTTGTCAGGTGGCCAGCATTCAAGGTGTCAGGCAATTGAACTTGGTGATCCTTTCTCTCTGTTTTTCTTTTTTCTTTAAGCTCAAAAAGGATAGAGAATCCACATTTGGGTTCCACATGCCTTGGAATTTCATCATTACTAAGATACTTACCTATAATTTTTGCCAATTTTCTTGTCTTTCTATTATATACGGCATAGACCAAGGAACTCATGACAGTGCCCTTCCTATTAATAACTTTTAATATGTTTCAAATTATCAAATCACTCTGTATTCGGCATTATTAATCCAGGTTATAGTACCCTGCCTTTTTTTTTTTGGAATGTCTTTTCTTTATCTTTCCTTAGTAAGACCTTCCTATCTTTCTCATTACACACACATTTTAATAGATAGTGCATGGCACTAACATGGTACTTATTTCAAAAGGTAGAATAAAAAGTAATTACCCCCAACCCCCACCTGCCAGACTTCCCAGATCCACATTCTAGGTAGCAATTACTGGTATTCACATTCTTTTCAAAATGAGGGGGACCAAACTCATATCAGATTCTCACTGAGTGTGTAGTTAATGCTGAATAGCAGAAGGATCTCTTCCTGGCTTTGGCAGGTGCCAATTCTCTTACACTAGCCCAGCACATTTTTGGCATTTCATTCTCCTCCTCCTGCTCACCCCATTATAACAGCACTTACTACTACCCATCATCAGCACTCTGAGTTGGAAATTTTTCTACCTTGGAAGCATAAAATGAAAGCATGAGTAAGTGACCTTAGGGGTCATCCACATCATGCCTTCATAAAGAAGTGGGAGTCCCCAAGTGTGTAAGATCACACACTGAGTTATAAGTAGAATGATTCTCCTACTTCATTGTTCTTATTACTGTGGCACAAACACTTTGTACTCTTGGATTGGCCACACCTCCCTGACCTGTATCTATGTGCATAGCATCACTTATCTGCATTAAATCCTATTCTGTTACTTAAGCATCATTTTTATAAATTCAAATAATATCCTTAACACTCACTATTAATTTGAAAAATTGTTCTTGTTAGCAATGAATACCAAAGAAGCAACATCAACAAATTTTTACCTTACTCTTTATTTCCTTTTTTTCCTGGTCCATTTTAAGGTATTTAGTAAGAAGCATCTCTGAAACAATCGTTAAGAGGGTACTGGTATTAGTGGAAAGCCAGCTCTTCACAGAGCTGAGTCCAAGTATCTTGATTTCAGTTTAGCATAGTGTAAGTGCTTTGTCATAGGGCTGCCCCAGGGAGCCTATTATACCCTAGTTTACTGCAGAGCCTGGACCAGTAGAAAAAGGGGTGCTTCAACCAGTGCAGGAATAATAATAAGGACCATGATTTGTTGAGCATCTCCTACTGGCAAGTGCTTTACATACATTTCTTAGTTAATCCTCATAACAAACCTTAGAACTAGGTCTCCTAATGCTTCTTCTGGCTGGACCAACCAGAACTCTCCATTCCCTTTAGACTACTTACTAATGACGATGGCTCACTGATTCCTCAAGGACTGTAAATTATTTGAATGTTTCTGCTCCCACCAGCTGAATTGTAGATGTACCAACAGTCAGTTGAATTTGCTCCCAAACTTGTTTATGCCAGTTACATTTGGTATGATAAATATATAATATTAAAAAGTATAACAGCAACAATCACATATTAATTATAAGCTAACTGCACAAAAACTTTATTACATGCTTTAGAAATATTCATTGTTTTGCTTAAAAACCTACTGTTGCATTCAGTGTAAGAAAACTATAAGCTAAAAAGAACCTAGAAAGATTCTGTACTGATTTTTTTTCTTTTTTAAAGATTTATTTTATTGATTTTTGACAGAGAGAAACAGAGACAGAGAGATACAGGGAGAAGGGGGAGGGCCCAGAGCAGTCTCCGTAGTTGACATTAGTTTTCCATATAGTTTCACTCCACAGGTGGGCACAGGGCTGCGCAGGGCAGGAACTGGGCCGGGAGCCTCCCACATAGGTCCCGGCAAGAACTGAACTGGGGGCACACCCCAGTTCAGCATGTGGGTCCGCATGGGCCGGGGCCGAGATTCGATCCTCGATCCCCGGGGCTTCAAAGCAAGCGCTCAACCTGCTGAGCCATCCCAGCTTTCCATAATTTTTTTTTTTTAATGTCTTCAAATTCTTGCTTCATTTTAAAGAAATTACAGGCAATAATGTATCAATGGTGTGATTTATGCAGGAAAGACAAAGAACAGCCACAGTCAGGAGCTCTATCATCAAAGGAAGGGCTTTCAACACAAAAAATGGCACATGAATCCATATATTTAAGCTTTAAGATAAAATAATATGTATAAGATCTTAATATTTTTTTTTTAATATATAATTCCCTGATTTAAATGGCTATTGCAATTAACACTCAGCTGATCAAGTCCATTCTGATCAAGTCCATTGAGAGGTCTTCTACTGAAATTAGTTTCCATTTTATAAAAGGGAAAGGAGGTATAGAAGTCAAGTAGTTTGTCCATGTAGTTTATTGGTGGAGCTGGAATTTAAAACCAAGTCATCTGACTTCAAAGCCATGTTCTTGGTCTTGACCAAGACTGCCTCATCATTTCTACCCCAAATTTGAATATCTAAAACACCATTTTTGCCTTACAATTTCCTTTGCATTGCAATGTCTTACTGTACACAGGAGAAAACTAAAGTATAAAATAACCTGTTACAAATCTTTTAACTCCATACAGGCTTTGCTGGGCTTTTCTGAAAGAATACATCTCTGAAAGGTTGGCTGTGAAACAAATCTCTAAAGCAAACCCTGTGTTCTCATTGGCTCTACTCTAATTCTAGCTATGGAATTTGTCTATGGAAATGGTCCAAATTTTTGGCGAAGAATGATCACCCCAGAGTATGTTGGGAATTTTAGCTTTTCTCCAATCCATAAAAATCCTATATAGCATTTTCCAGATTCTGCCCCTGCCTGCCTTGCTTCTCCATCTCCACACCCATCTCTTCTTACTTGACTTATACCTGGAATTTCCTAATACTATATTTTACTTAATAGAATATTGAGGACTGAGTTGGAGCAGTGGAATGGTAAGAATAATATATATATACACACACACACACACACACACATATATACACACACACACACACACACATACATATATACATATATACATACATATAGTGTTTAGGAGTTAGAACGGGTTTCCAAACTTCTGGCTTCACTGAGCCACATTGGAAGAAGAATTGTCTTGGGCCACACATAAAATATACTAACACTAACAAGAGCCACTGAGATTAAAAATAAAAAAAAAGCGTTGTAAAAAAATCTCAAAAAGTTTCACGAAAGTTTACAAATTTGTGTTGGGCTGCATTTAAAGCCATCCAGGGCTGCATGAGGCCCATGGGCTGCAAGTTGAACAAGTTTGAGTTAGAAAATATACCCCAAATTGGTAATAATTGCTGCCACCAGGATTTACCCTGTCCTGAAACCACGAAAATTAAGGTTTAATTTGCTTCATATTAAAAATATCAAAGATATGTATAAGCTACATTCATAATACATGTTCCCTTGGTATAACCTGAGCTGGTCCCTGGAAATCTTAAAAGTGAGAAAAGACAAATGTAAGTAAATGCAAGGTGAAATTATTCCTTGTTCAACTGCTTGTGGATCAGCCATTGTTAGACTGTGCCTCCAAATCTTGTGAAATAATAGAAATCATAGGACTACATAAGACTCAAAGTCTTAAAGAAGCCATCTTGTTCGTCTCCTTGTTCCTCCCCTCTTCCAGGCTAGTCCAATTTAAGCCTCTCGTTCCAGCCAGAATCCACCCTATTTTTGAAGTACAGTGGAGAATTGGAAACACAACTCCCTTGCTCTGTAACTCAGCTAGTGTTTAATAACCCTCACTGTCATTAAAGTCTAAAAAAATCCTTGTGGATATTGGACAGATGGCACAGCCTCATGACCCAAAACTCAGGTAGCCCATGCAGGTCTTTGACTTTCCCCAAGCAGTGGGAACTCTGACTCACAACAAATGAGCAGACTCCTTGCTTACTAGAGTGGTTTTCTCATTGTTCTTCCCTAAGCCCCAGAAAACAAACACTAGGCATGGTAAGGAAAAGCACAGTCCTGTAAAGCCGTTGGACTTCCGGAAAAGGGAGAAGGAGGAGGCAGTGGCAATATTGGGTCCTCCGAGACATCGTTGAGCCATCTTCACAATGTAGTAGCAGGAAGGCCAGTGTCATACTTTAAAAAAGTTTCTCCCAAAGGGGAAGCAAGCTGAAGCTAAAAATATATCATGCCAGCTGTTATAACTGCTTTGCAAAGGAAGCAAAGCAACTAGGATTACCTCTGTGAAGAGCAAATGAGGGGTTAAGGAAATAATAAAAATTTTCAGATACATGCCAGGCTGGTTAGATTTGGGGTAGGAAGAAATTTTCCACCAAGAAAGTCTGTTGGTAAAAGACAAAATTCCATAAAAATTTAAAAGGAACTCCAAAGGACGCCAGTGACTCCAAAGGCATAGGAAAGGGACGATCTGCAGCCTGCAAGACAGACACAGAGTCTCCAGACTGCGTCCTTCCATCTTGGTTTTTAAGAGGCCCCTGGCAAGGACCTTTTTTCTTTTTCTTTTTTTTTTTTAAGATTTATTTTTATTGTTTTTGACAGACAGAGACAGAGACAGAGAGAAGGGGGAGGGCCCAGAACAGTCTCCATAGTGGCACATCATGTTTTTCCACATAGTTTCATTCCACAGGTGGGTGCGGGGCTGCACAGGGCAGGAACCGGGCCAGGGTCTCACCCCGGTGAGAACTGAACTGGGGGCACTCCCCAGTTCAGCATATGGGTCCACATGGGTCAGGGCCGGGATTCGATCCTTGGTCCCCGGGGCTGAAAAGTGAGCACTTAACCCACTGCACCATCCCGGCTTCCCCTAGGGACCTCCTTTCTTATTAGGCCTGCCTAACACTGTCTGTCTCTCCTTCCCTTGAATACCTGTGTTCTGATATTTTCTTTGCACACTGACTGAAGTGAGCTTTAAGTAGCTGATTGCCTTGTAAGAAAACGTGAAGAAGGGCAAAGGGAGAAGGAAGGATTTCTTGAGGCAAATAGATATCGAAAGAGCTGGCCCTGCCTGCCTAAGGGGGCGATCGGTGGACTTGGAGGTTTTTTTCCAGCTGCAGAACAGAGGTTCCCAAAGGAACAACTTTCCCACTCCCTCACCTTGCCTGCTGTAGTAGTACTGTTTCAGGTGTTGGCTCCAGGGAGACAAGCCGCCATGCTCTCCTCTACCTCCAGAAAGGCCAAGAAACAAAGACCAAAGCCCAAGAAATATCCAGCCAGCGGATGCCTCATAATGTTTTGTTTTTTAACTTTTAAGTTCAAAATAATTATAGATTTATAAGGAATTGCAAAAATACTACATACAGAGGTGTTATCTACCCACCCTCCAGCTTCCCCTAAGGTGACATTTTACAATGACTATAGTGCATTATCATAACCAGGCAAGTGACCTTAACATAATACAATTAAACAAGATGACAGACCTTAGTCAGATATCAGCAGTTTTTGCACACATGAATTTTGTTGGGTATGAGTTTGTGTATAATTCTATAGCATTGTATTACATGTATAAATTCATATAGCTACCGGTACCTCCACAATCAATATCACAGTACAGGCACTCCTCACTTAAAGACCAAGTCCCATTCCTACAACTAGGTTGTGAAGCAAATTGGTTGATAAGCAAGGAGCTTAAAAGCGAATGGATGTCTTGTGGTGTGTTATGGTGCCATGGGCTATGTATTTTTCATAGATATCACACGACACCATACTTATAAAGAAAATGTGTAGTCTTGCATTTTTGTGAACGCTTCGTATAGTGAATACTAACTGACTGTAGGAACGAGACAAAGACTGAGAAAAGGGATTCCCTGTGCTGGAGAACTGGACTTAAGTCTGAGCGGTCAGTAAACAGGTAGGCAGTTAAGTGAGGGGTGGCTGTATATTAAGTGTTAGTACTGAGACTGAATTGGTAAAATAAGTCATCAAAAAAAGCAAGAGTAACAATAAATGTCACTATGAAGATTATGTCAGAAAGTTAAGTGACCCATACTATCACTAAATATTTAGTGAATTCCCAAGGACATTTTTCTCATTTATTCTGAAAATTCATTAACTTCATGAACGTCTTCTTAGTGAGCTCAGGAATTATTAAGTCCTCACTGTTCAGCAAACATTTGTGGCAGGGTGGGTAGACAGGCAGGCTTTAGCTCACATGTTGTTTCTTATTGAATTATAGTGCCTGCCTTGAGGGACATACTGAGGAGGATTTGGAGGCCACAGCTGGGTTTAGCCAGAGACAGTCATTACCTAACAGAGATGTTCTGCCACAGGGGAGTGGAAGCTGAATGCATGCCAGGCATTTGCCTTCTCCAAAATTTCTGTGATTTCTTTGAGCCACACAATGTTCTAAGAAGGATAAGGACACAATCGCTGTCCCCAAGGAGTTTGTAATTAGGAAGGGGAGCTGAACATGCTGACCAAAACCTGTGACACAGAATGCTAAGGGCTGACATCAAGTATATGAATCAGTGCAAAGCGAGCACAAGAACTGCTTCTCTCCTTCAGGGAGTCACACAGAAGCAGCGACTGGACAGGGTCTTAGATCTGTGTGCTGTGGAGAATGCTGATGCTACAGGGTGGCTGGCCTAGGTGCGGGGCAAATTCAGGGACAGAGAAAAACAAGGGTCTACTAGCTACTAAATGAGTCAATCTCTGAAGATGGCATTAGGAGGGAGAGGCATGTAACCCTGAGTTCAGAACCAGACTCTGGAGCCTGACTGTGTAGGTTCAAAGTCCAGTTCATCCACTTTGTTAATCTGCCAAATTACTTAGCTTCTCTGTGCCTCAGTTTGCTCATCTGCCAAATGGGGGTAACAATAATATCCACATCATGGGGTTATGCGAATTAGATGAGTTAATATTTATGTCAAGTGTTTTGAAAAGTAGCCATCATGTAGTGAACACTCCGTAGTTGTATGCTATCACTGTTCATTTATGTTTTATGATCTATAGTACCAAATTTTTTTAATTCGGTATTGTTTTTATCATCAGAAAAATCAATTGAGATTAATAAAAGGAGTACTGAAGTTCTAAACTATACCCTAAGACTGCAAAAGGGAGAAGTTCAAATGGAGAATTTTGGGATAACTTTTGTTACCCAAAGTTTCTGAGTTCTTACCTCATACTAGGTTAGCAAAGGTCAGCATATTTTCAAATCCAAATGTAAAGGATGCTAAGAAAAACCAAGCATTGCAAGATATGAACAGAAACAAGTCCCTTTCCTTTGTAACTGCAGTACCAAGTTTATTTCCGGGTCCAAATCTGCCAGTGAAGAGTAGAAAATGGTTAAAAGGCAGTCTGGGGCCAGGGCAGTGGCACAGGCTTCCACACAAGGGAACGCTATTGGCGCTTAAGAAAACAGAAAGAAGTTTTCTTTTCCTGAAAGATTTGCTTCCTTTGTAGTAGACTTCAGATAGAAAGCAAATCTGGAGATGCTAAGCCAGGTTCTGTGCACTTTATGTTTGGAATTGCTTGTGATGACTGAAACAAAGTTGACAGACTTGTGTACAGTTTGTGACAGCCAGTATTTTGGTCCTTTCTGGTTCTACAGGCTTATGATGAAGAATGTGCACATTCTTGATCTCAGTCATCAAACCCTATCAGCCTTACAAGGAGAGTGAAGTACGAAATACGCAGAAGATGCCAAAAAACGTGTACACATTTTAAGAAAGAAAAAAATTGTATTAAAATTGTAATACTCAATATATACTGATAACAAAAGATGAATACAAGTCACGTTTGACTTCTACAATTACAGGAGGTGCTCAAAGTAGTTACCGTCAGCATCCAGACACTTCTGATTAGGCCAAACTCCTGCTTAAGCAACGTTGACCAAATTATCCACTTGTGTCACAGCACATACCGTTTCAATTTACCATGTGTCTCTATCTTATTAACACGAATACATGCAATCGTTAAGTGTGTTGGAGGTTCTGTTGCATACTCACACCTCCATTATCATTATACTTCCACAACATTTATGAATTTTAAATACCACTTTCAAATGGTCTTGTGCTCCTCCAATGACAACCATGCTTTTGCCATTTTCTTTGATTGTCCTGCCTGTTGCATGGTGATGCTAGCATTCATTTGATCAATGCCATCTTTTGAGCAAACATCATTCTACACATTGCTACTATAATTCAATTCAACTTTGAAAAGTAATACATAGATAACACCTCTTAAAATGTGTATACTTTTTTTGGCATCCTCGGTACACTCTTCCCTCTCTTCGGAAGTACTTTGATGCTATCCAACATGGTGCTTGCTAGACTTCTTGGTCTGTCCCAACCCATTCTTCTCTTATCTCATGGAAGAAAACACCCAGCTCGAAGGTAGTATGAGATCTCACTTGATTTAACTTCTAAAGGGATGAAAACACGTTGATTCTTGTTATATTAGGGCTTAGTTTTTGCCCCCTACTCTTGGTCTCATCTAAATTTCTTTCATCAAAAACTGCATGGTTCTACTATCTATTTTTAATGCCTTCTAAACATCATTTCCCCCATCTCAATGTTTTAGCACTTTCTCAAAGTCTATATACATCCCAAATCAAACTCCTTTCTCTTCCTGTCTTGCCTCTTATCTCTTCGGAATCACTAACTTAATTTTCTTCATCCCCTTAAATGCTTATCATGTGTGAAGAACTTCCAATTTATCTCTAATATCTAATATCCCTCCTTGACAAATCCAGTGATTAATTCTTGGTCCTCATCTTATTGGATCAGTAAAATTTTTCTCAGTTGATCACTTTTTACTCCTTGAAACATTTTCTTCATTTGCCTTACAACACACACACTTGATTTTTTTCCAAGTTCGATGATTCTCCTCAGTGTCTTGCTTCTCCCCACCAATCCCCCTGCCTGGTTTCTAGCCTTTGTGTTAAAATGCCCAGGTTGCTCCTTTGTCCTCTGCTCTATTATTTTGGTAATCTCAGTTAATTTCATAGCTTTAAACACCACCCATTTGCTGGTAACTCCCAAATGTCTATCTTGCAACAGTCCTCTCTCACAAACTACATACTCATATATCCAGCAGCCTACTAGACATTTCTGATTGTCTAACAGACATGCAAACTCATCATATATGACACTAAACTCCCAATCCTACCCTGAAATCAACTCAATAAATGGAGACTATCCTCCAAATGACTGCAATGTCATCCTTCCAGTTGTATAAGCAAACAACGTTGGAGTCATTCTTAAATTTTCTCCCTCACACCCCTCATTTATTGAAGAAAATCCTGTTGACTATACTTTCAAAATATACTTACACTCAGACCATGTGTTCCCCTACACCTTCGTACTGTGGACATTCTGGTCCATCAGGATGGACCAGTGTCTTGTGAACATTACTGGAACAGCCTCTTAACTGGTCTTTATGTTTCTGTCCTTGCCCTAGTACAATCTATTCTTAATGTAGCAGCCAAAGTGATCCCCTTAATATGTAAGTCTGATCACATCACTCATCTGCCAAAAATCCTCCAATGGCTTCCTGGTTTATTGAGAGCAAATACCAAAGTCCTTGCAAGGACCTACAATGCCCCATAGGATCTGCCCTGCCCCATTCTCCCCACTACCTCTGTAACCTCCCCCCAGCCCCAACTACCTACCTCACTCACTCCTTTTTAGCCACTCGCCTTCTTGTTTTCCTCCAAATAAGCTGACACTCCTCTATTTTCTCTATCTGGGAATCTTTGTTCTAGCTTTTTCTCTGCCAGGACTCCTCCGCCAGACATCCACTTGGCTAACTACACATCACTGCCTTCAAGTCTTTGCTCATACATTACCTTCTCAATCAGGTCTACACTGACTACCCTATTTAATACTCTTACAGCTTTACCTCCTAGATCTGATCCTCTTGACCCTACTCTTTTTCTTACTTCCATGCCATGCTTTAACCTCTAGCACACTATACAATTCACTTATATCCTGTCATTTATATACACTAGACCTCAAGCTCCATAAGGGAAGGCAATTTGGTCTTGTCCACTAACATGTTCTGAGTAGGTTAGGCATATACTGGTGCTTAATAAACATTTTCTAAATAAATGAACAAATAAGTGAATCAATAATGTATGTCCAAGTTAATATTAAATCCTAATCCTAATAATCCCACCTAGGAACATTTCTAATATCCATTCCTCTGCTCCATAACTAATGATACTTTTATTACCTCAAAACTGAGGTTTTGAGACTTACTGACTCTGCACTCATCACTTGCTATCTGTCTGGTCTACCAGCAGACCATTACCTCTTATAATGTTGCTAATGTCACCCCATGCTCATGGTGTCATGCTTGGCCCCTGTAAGGCTCTCAGATCCCTTCCCTTGGTATACTTTTATTGCCTTCCCTTGTCATTTCCCTTCATGAGTCTCTCCTTCCTCCTTGCTGCCCTCCAACCCTGCCTGCACATTAACATCTCCATTCCTTTGTCACAGTGCATATTCCTACCCTTAGGGCCATACCCACTCCTCTTCTCTAAATGTCCATCATAGCACACTTCCCATTTCCTCTGCAAAGGCTTTCTTGACCCTCCAGTTCATTTGAATGTCTCTATTCTCTACATTCACAGTGCTTATAGTATGGACTTCCCCTCCTTCCCCACCCTCCCACCCCCATTTAGCTGAAGCAATCTTATATTGTCATGTGGCAGCTATTAGAGTTTTCTTTTTAACTGAATTTTTATATAACTCATGGACTGTTATATAAAATTTCTGTGAATAAGTCTGGGGAAGAGGGAAGATTTAATTTTTAATTGTGAGGCTGATTGATATCTCTTCTCTCTCCACTTATATTATAAGCTCCCTGAAGAAGGAAACACTTTCCTTAAGCTTCCCTATGTTCCCACAGACTCAAACACAGTGCTAGGCATCTAGTAGGTGGGCAGTAAGTACTTGTGGGCAGTTGAGTGATTCAGAACTCACACAGGAAGGAGGCCACGAATGCTTGCTGAAGCACAATGATCAAAGGACTAAGATATTGGTGGAATCAACCAAAGTTAAAAACCAACTGTGTAAGGGAATGGCCTTTTAATTAGTTTCTTTTCACTGTCATTAATTTGGCTAATAATCTGAAAAGGTGAGGCACTAACTGTTCTTTACTTATAATCGGGTTGTTTTGCAGTAAAAGAGGTCCTTGATGGGGAAGCTGGGATGCTCAGGGGGTTGAGCATTCATCATGCAGCCCCGGGGTCCGAGGATCGAATCCTGGCCCCAGTCCGTGCAGACCCCATGTGCTGAGCTAGGGTGTGCCCCAGTTTAGTTCTCATCAGCGTAAGCTCCATGTGGGAGGTCCCTGGCCTGATTCCTGCCCTGCAACGGCCCTGCGCCCACCTGTGGAATGAAACTACGTAGAAGGCCAATGATGTACAACTATGAAGACTGCTCTGGGCCCTCCTCTTCTCTCTTTCTCTGTCTCTCTCTATCAAAAACAATAAAAATAAATCTTTTAAAAAGTCTAAAAAAAAAAAGAAGAAGATGAGGTCCTGGAACCTTAAGATTAACCCAGTTTCCATTGCAGTGAAATGCCCCAAAGTCATAGCATATCCAAGGCCCCCTAGACCACTCTGCATGGCTAGGGCTCAGGAAAGGTGCTTTTATCAGGTGACCATCAAAAGATGCAAATGAGGTCAGAGTCTCTGGGTATCTGTGTTTGAACTTTGCTCATCACTATCTTTCCTAGTCTATCCTATTTATTCACTTAGTAGACATTTTCTGAGTGCTTGCTGTTGTCAGCGCTGGCCAGGGCTGGGCATTTGTATACATAATCTCATTCTCCCTCACCACAGCCCTGGCAAGTAGATACCATGAAGTTCTCACTTTATAAGTGGGGACCTTGCTCAGAAAGGTTAAGTAACTTGGCCAACTTGTAATTAACAAATTGTCAAAGTGAGATTTGGACCAGGAAGGTGTTGACACCAAAGTCCTTTTTCTTTCTACTTTGTCAAGATGTCTCCCAGGTGCTGAGGATATATTTGATAGAGGCAAGAGTGAATGAATGAGCCAAAGGTCTGTGGTTTTGACAAGCACAATTTAATCTCTGTAGACAATAAAGAGGAAAAAAGCAATGACATGAATGTTTTGTTAAAGAGACATTATTAAAATACAAGTGTTGACATGGCCTAAGCATTTGAATGAAACTTTATGGGAGACCTGAGCTCTTATCTTCTTTGCTCTAGAACAGGGTTCCAACCCCTTTCTTCTTCCTGAGATAGTTACCGTATTTTCCGGCATATAAGACGACTGGGCATATAAGACGACCCCCTAATTTTACAGTTAAAACATAGGTTTAGGCCTATATTCACTGTATAAGACTACAGCCGCATTGCACTTCTTACAAGAAATTGAGGAGGAGATCCAAGATGGCAGGATGAGAGGAGAACGCCGATAACTGCCTGGGAAGGGCCTTGTGAACAGAGGGGAATCCACAGGGGAAACCCTGAGAAGAAACCTCAACTAAGAGAACCACACAACACGGAACAACACACAAAGGTTAGAGAAAAAAGGGGAGAGCGGGAGAGGAAAAGGGAAGCAACAGTTCGGGGACAGAGACTCGGAGCGCGGCCCGGGGCTGGCAAAAACAAAGGGGGATTGGGGGACTATGGTCAAAGTGGAGCTGGATCGAGGGCGGGCTGGAAGCCGAGACCTAGGGAGCGTGGAAGCCCCACAAGACCGTGGACAATCTAATATCCGAACTCAGGGGACAGCACGCAGTGCCCTAATCAGATCACAGAGCCTAAAGTGGAACAGGGACTGTGGAGCAGGGCGGCTGCACTTCCCGGCGGGCAGGGTGAGACAGGGCACCAGCCCCCAACAGCTCAGCACCCCTGATTTACGGAGGAGATTGACTGTGAGGGAGCGCCTTCTGAGGACAGGGCTCTTGGAGTGAGGGCTGGGGCTTGAGTGGGCACAGCTGCATTGGACGTGCTTGGAGTGAATCTGACGGTCTCAACAGAGCCGGGAGCGTAGAGCGGCTGCCGCCCGAGCTACGGCCTGTGCGCGCAGGGCTTTCGGCGCCCCGCCCACCGGGCCGCAGCGACACCGCTGCTTGCTTGCCAGCGTGCAACTGGGCTTTTGGTGCTCCACTCACCAGGCCGCTGCCGCGACTCTGCCTGCGCGGAAGTGACTCTGCCTGCGCGGTAGTGCGCAGCAGGGCTTTCGGCGCCCCGCCCACTGGGCCTTCGGCGCCCCGCCCACTGGGCCGCTGCGCATCACTGCGTGCGCACACTGGGCTTTCGGTGCCCCGCCCACCGGGCCGCCCCGCAGCGCCGCTGCCTGCTCGCT